>JAXRKP010000296.1:270000-300000 GCA_037039925.1 Doris montereyensis | reverse complement strand
CAACCACATGCGGCAGTCTCAGGGTGCAATAAAGGACAAAGCATGACAAAAGCGACCAATAGCACAGACCAACCACCCACTCGACAAGGAGCAAATGAAAAATGAGGAAAGAGGGGAGGCATTGCCGGGATTCAAACTCAGGACCTCACAACATCAAGTTTGGCGGCAAGGTAACTACCAGGCTACCGAGAACACAACAAATCAGATCAATACAAACCTTTTTCTCCGTCAGACAACTTAAAAGAAAAGGAAGGCAAGGCATTCACTCTCAAGCCTTCAATGTGACTAAATGGGCCATATGGATCTGTGTGAAGAGAGATAGTGCAAGGATGGGAAATGATAGTAAACCAACAATATTAATAATAAAAGTAATCATAATGTAAATAATAGTAATAATAATAATAATAATAATAATAATAATAATAATAATAATAACAACAACAATAATAACAACAACAACAATAATAACAATAACAAAAATAATAATAACAACAACAATAATAATAATGATAATAATAATAATAATAATAATAATAATAATAATAATAATAATAATAATAATAATAATAATAATAATAATAATAATAGTAATAATAATAATAATAATAGTAATAACAATAATAATAATAATAATAATAATAATAATACATGTAATAATAATAATAATAATAATTAGCATGTCAGTGAGAGATAAGTATAGAAAAAAAGAACACACATAGAACTGGCCTGAGATAGATAGTGATAAATTGGAGTGGGAGGGGAGAGGGACAAAAGAAGGGGAGAGGGTGAGAGGAGGGAAGGGAGAGGGGGGAGAGGGGAGAGAGAGAGAGACAGACAGACAAACAGAGAGACAGATAGAAAGAGGAGGGGGGAGAAAGAGAGAGAGGAGAGAGAGGGAAACAGACAGATAAACAGAGAAAACAGCAGATGATAGGGGGGGGGGAGTTCTTAGAAGGCCATTTTTTCCAGAAATTGGGACAAATCTAGTCCATCATACTAGTGGATAGAGCAGTTCATTCCCGTCACAATGATATCATAAAAGAAGCTCAGTATTGATTCTTTGAATTTATTCCATTTTTTAGAAACAATACAAACCTATCTTTCAACTCAGCTATTATACGATAAAAGCCAGAAATATTATCTAAAGTACAGCAAGTTGGGACTCATTTTGATTGTCATAATAAACACTATCCAAAACAACCTTATTTGAGGATCTATTATGAATATTGCCTTAGATCGTCCGGAAAATACGGAACAGATTCCGCACACCTATTATCAAAAGGCACCATCTCAAAATGAGTAAAAAGGTGCTGGTGCACTTGAAACAGTGTCAATAAGAAGTAGTTGAGAGCCTCTCAAGGTTTTATGATGTTTCAAAGTATTATCCTACTCTTTTCTTAGGTTTATGGGAAAAAATATATTCAAATAACAGAAAATAAGAGAAAAATACGATTTTCTCAAAATGTCGTTTTTTGTTCATTATTTCCTATCTACTTTTTTTATTTCTCAACGTATCTTCATGAAATTTGGTATGAATGATGAGTGGGGGAAAACAAAGAAATAAGATGATTTTTTTATATGTGTTATAGTTTTGGAAAAATTGAATTTTTTGTACAATATTTTTGTATATTTTTGTTGTTCTCATATGCTATTTTCAAAAAATTCATAAAAACAAAACTTACTAATAAAACAAAAATCCGATATGATCAAATTTAGCTATTGTATCAAATAAGGTGTGTGTCAAGTTTGAAAGAAATTTATTTAAAAATGAAAAAGTCTATCGATATTGAACTTGGGGGGCAAAATCCAAGATGGCCGCCATTTCCATGGCAACTGGAAGCGTCAGAAAAAATCCGAGATATCTCAACTCAGTACACCATGCCCATTACACCTATACATAAGTTAAATTGATAGGAACAAACGGGAACATTTTCACTCCAGTGGACCCCCCACCTACCAAGCCAAAAATAGAAACTACAACCTCCTCCCTTCTTCCTCAAATTTATTATTTTTAATTCAAAGAGGCTTAGGGTGCGGTGCGCGAAGACCAAAAGTCTTGAGCTGAGCCAAAGCTGCACTGTCGCCGAGCCGCTAAAATATTGGCTCCTTATTCTTACAGGCTGACCAGACCAAAAGCTGCGGCCTCGATACACAGCTCTCCCCAGTTTGATTCCACTTCCAGCTGCGGTAAATATTCTGGTATTTTTTCGTAGCTCAAAGCTAGCAGTCGAAGTGACCTCACTTCAAGTGGCGACTAAAATTACCAACTGGTCGGTTAGCGGCAGCTGCTTTTGGCGTGAATGCTAGAACTCTTCTGCTGAATAGAGCTCGTAGTGCCAGGCTTAGCTCAGTTAGAAACTTTCGGTCTGCGCATACCCTTAAACTTCTTGGAATCTAGGACAGACCTCTAGTGGAACTGAGGTGCTGCAGAGCACTGCTTCTTTGCTTGGCAGCCATGGCAAGGGCAGCCTGGGATAGAACCGAGGCGGATAACGGTCGAGGGGGAAACAACTCCTCCTGATGTTCAGGAATGAACTCTGTACTGACGTCACCAGCCTGAAAGGCGGGTGGCCGGCCAATGCCATCAGAAAGCTAATGTTGGTGTTAAGGCCAACCACCTGAATAGAAGAATAAGAAGTACAATTTTTGAAGAAGAAAAAAAACCCCCAACCAAAATAATAATAATAATAATAATAATAATAATAATAATAATAATAATAATAATAATAATAATAATAATAATAATAATAAAATAATAAAATTTAGATTTATACATGGAAATGCTTTAGGCACTTTACCATGTCAGTAATCTATAATTGAATCAATTGGTAACAAGATGACAAACACGTCTCTTGGGAAAAAATGCGTCTTCAACTTTTTCTTAAAGGAATAAATGTTTCGGCTGTTGTTCTTGATAGCGGTTGGAGGTGAGTTCCAGATCATGGATTTATTGAATGAGAAGGCTTACTCCCCTAATTTCGTGTGCAGAATAGGTGTGGTTGGGAGGAATTTATTCTCCGACCTCAAAGGATATGGTAGATGGTAGAATTGTAAATAGCTCAGGTACTGTCCCATAAAATACATAATCTCTTTCCTCCCATTGTAAACGATTTATCATCTATATAAATTCCAACATGATAGTGAATCCAACGACCACTCACCATGCCTTTTTCACTCACACAAACACATACACATTCATTGCATGGCAGTTTTCATGCCAACACCAATCTAATGCAATAATCTGTCAATGGAAAACAAAAAGATCCTTATAGACCATCATGGCCTATAGAGCCTGAGCTTGTCGTTCCCGTTTCTGTAGCATGAAGAGAAAATATGAACCCATTGTTGCACCTTGGTCGAGTTGGGAAAATGCTCATGTTAAATGTCTTTCCCAAGGATCACAACGTCGGATCTAGCTGTGCTAGGATTCGAACCCCATGCCTCACTGTCCAAAGTCTGGCAGCCTAACCACTCTGCCACCAATGCCACCTGTTACTGAAACCCTATCCTTTTCCTCTTGGTCTTCTCATTTCGCACTGTTCTCTAACTCTATGACGGCTTCATCTAAAGTATATTTTAGACCCTCTGTTTATTCTTCATGCCACTATAATACGGAGAAAAAAGAAGGAAAAAATCAACAGAGCACAGAATAACAATGTGACAACAACAACAATAACAACAACAACAACAAAAAAACTGAGCCCAAATTGAGCTTTATAAATCCATCTTTCGTTAAGAATTACAACGTTAAAATGCTAGGAAGGAGAAAAAGAAGTCTGCTTTTCTAAAAGCTGCAAAATCTAGAGCAATTATCTTTCCAACAGAGAAAAATCGCTAAGAACAATCCAACAGTGTTTTGCTTTCTCTAGATATTCTTTTAAGGCCATAATAGCCCATAATGTCAGAGCTGATCCCCGACCTCTGTTGTGTAAAATGGGACAGGCAGTGATACATAGCTCCCTGGACAAGACCCTAGTAGTCTATCCCAAGTTTTCCCCCTCAGCCGACACTGGCGTCCATTTGCACCTGGGTTTTGTGGGGAAATACATGTTAAGTATCTTTATTAGTACTAGTAAGAAAATACAAAACCAAAATTGCCAGGATTTAAACCCAGGACCTCACGTTCCTAACCACTAAGCTACCGAAGGCACACTTTGTTACAATGTAAACATACTAAAATGTCTTGAATCTGCTGATTCGAACCAGAATGCTGTTGGAATTACTCACATTCACATAAAAAGATGACATTCAAAGGAATGAATAAAAAAAAGAAGAGAAGTCTTAATTACAAAATAAAGAAAATTTGATAAGAATATTTAGAATAGAAATAAAGCTGCCATGTCAAATTTCATAGGTTAAAATAAAAAATAAAACCAATGCAAAGAAATAAAAAAAAAAAAAAAAAGAAGAAAAAAAGTGAAAACAAAAATGTTCAAAGCATGCCACAGCATCAACTCACATGGTAATCTCTCAAAGCGGACAGTGTTCTCTTCAAGGCTGACTGCCTGTCTTCGCCCCAGACAACAAGCTTAGCAATCATTGGATCGTAGTGGACAGACACCTCATCTCCTTATGAGTAAGAAGAGTAAGAAATAGTCATAACAATGCGATGAATTAAAAAGGAATACACTAAGAATAGTGTTGATTTTATGTGAAGTGTGGACGTTACTTTAAGACAGTTCAACATTTCTCAACGAACAGTGTCATTAGTGCTCATGATGAGCACTGTTGTCTCTATCAATGAATGGTGTCATTAGCGCTATCAATCAATGAACAGTACCATTAGTGCTTATGATGAGCACTGTTGTCTCTATCAATGAACATTACCATTAGTGCTTATGATGAGCACTGTTGTCTCTATCAATGAACAGTGCCATTAGTTCTTATGATGAGCACTGTTGTCTCTATAAATGAATGATGTCATTAGCGCTTATGATGAGCACTGTTGTCTCTATCAATGATGAGCACTGTTGTCTCTATCAATGAACAGTGCCATTAGTATTTATGATGAGCACTGTTGTCTCTATCAATGAACAGTGCCATTAGTGCTTATGATGAGCACTGTTGTCTCTATCAATGAACAGTGCCATTAGTGCTTATGATGAGCACTGTTGACTCTATCAATGAACAGTGCCATTAGTGCTTATGATGAGCACTGTTGTCTCTATCAATGAACAGTGCCATTAGTGCTTATGATGAGCACTGTTGTCTCTATCAATGAATGGTGTCATTAGTGCTTATGATGAGCACTGTTGTCTCTATCAATGAACAGTGCCATTAGTATTTATGATGAGCACTGTTGTCTCTATCAATGAACAGTGCCATTAGTGCTTATCATGAGCACTGTTGACTCTATCAATGAACAGTGCCATTAGTGCTTAATGGCACTGTTGCTCTATCAATGAACAGTGCCATTAGTGCTTATGATGAGCACTGTTGTCTCTATCAATGAACAGTGCCATTAGTGCTTATGATGAGCACTGTTGTCTCTATCAATGAATGGTGTCATTAGTGCTTATGATGAGCACTGTTGTCTCTATCAATGAACAGTGCCATTAGTATTTATGATGAGCACTGTTGTCTCTATCAATGAACAGTGCCATTAGTGCTTATGATGAGCACTGTTGTCTCTATCAATGAACAGTGCCATTAGTGCTTATGATGATGAGCACTGTTGTCTCTATCAATGAATGGTGCCATTAGTGCTTATGATAAGCACTGTTGTCTCTATCTATGAAACAGTGCCATTAGTGCTTATGATGAGCACTGTTGTCTCTATCAATGAAACAGTGCCATTAGTGCTTATGATGAGCACTGTTGTCTCTATCAATGAATGGTGCCATTAGTGCTTATGATAAGCACTGTTGTCTCTATCTATGAAACAGTGCCATTAGTGCTTATGATGAGCACTGTTGTCTCTATCAATGAAACAGTGCCATTAGTGCTTATGATGAGCACTGTTGTCTCTATCAATGCATGGCGCCATCTGCTCTCCCCCCCCCTATGAAACAGTGCCATTAGTGCTTAACCCTCCCAGTTCCAAATTTATAGAGGACTGTTGTCTCTATCAATGCAGGAGGTAAGAATAAAACATCCTCCGTGGCAAGATTTTGTTGGAGACAAGTATAACTGGTAGACCTATTATCATAACAGGAGACAAAAGGTACAAACAACAAAAGCGATGAACTCCAATGTGCAACGTCCTCCGTGGCAAGACTTTGTTGGAGACTAACACAACTGGTAGGCCTACTACCATAATTACCATTATAGTCTTGTCTTTTTTGTTTCACACGAAATGTGAATTTGACAGGGAAGACAATGAGACTTCAATCGAGGCTAACCTGTAACATATTTGTATGATAAAATCACAGCAATAATAAAACAAGATTGTCACAGAGGCAGGAACTCGGTAATCCAGAGGCAAGGTATCAATCTCTCAACCAAAAGGTCATGGGTTTAAGGTCTGACCATTGACAAATTTTCTCATATGTTTTCCCCTGGTCCATGTAGGTGAATTGACACTTAGTCCCATCAGAGACGGATGATAAAAAGAAGGTCCCATGTGCACATATCAACACTGTAATCGTTAAAGATCCCTTGGCTGTTTACAGAGCAGTCTGGGCAAAATTTAAAATCCTATCAAAAGCCATAGAAAACAACCTCTTTAATGAAGCAGCTAAGCTCAAATCTAGACAATAATAAGGAAAAAAGATAGAAATCGAATAAAATATAAAACTCTTACACCAGTGGTTCTTAAACTTGTTGGAGGTAATAAACTCCGTAGGTTTCATACGTGTATTCACCAAACCGCTCGTAATTGGAAAAATAAAATATAACACACACACAGTGCATGTGTCTTGACCTCCGCCTAACCCCTGAGATAGACTCATCTAGTCCCTGGAGTTCGATAAAACCCAGGTTAAGAATCACTGCCATTCACCAACACAGCAATATCTGCGAGCTAAATAAACATAATAATGTTTGCTAAAAAGGCACACTACCTTGCCTGACACCTGTCTCAATACGTAGGTTAGAATCCGGTGTTGGTGTACTGAGATGCAACAGCGGACCTGCCCCAGGCATAAAGCCATTGTCTGGATCCTCTGCATAAATACGGGCTTCAAAGGCATGGCCTTTCAATTTGAGGTCATCTTGGGTGATGGGAATGTTTTCACCAGCTGCCACCTAAAAATGAAATGATACCAACATCAAAAAGAAATAAAACAAAATGTAAAGACAATTTGATTCCAAAAAAAGAAGATAAAGACGGATTTATAGGGCCGCATTCCCGCTAAGTCCAGGCTCACCGACTCTCCATCATTTATCCCCCAGCAGGCCATTTCACTCGGTCCTTCTCAACTCCTGGGGCGGAGCATACAGTACACAAGCTTGTTAGGCTGCTTGGTACTAACACTGACAAGATATTTCTCTACCTATAGCTGGGTACTCATTCACATCTGAAAGTAGAGTGAAGTACCTCTCCTAAGAGTACGACATTGTGAAAAAACCCCACCAGTGTCAGCCGTGGGGTTTGAACTAGTGTCATCATGATTACAAGCTCACAGCACAACGGTTTGGCTACAACTCCTCAGATTAAGATATAAAAACAAATTTATCTTCTTTTATCAAGATTTCCTGTTGCCATACAACTATGTATAAGGGGTGAAAAAAGTGATACTCTCATTAAGAAAAAACAAAGAAATTACCCCAACTTCAAACTTAAAATGCATCATTGCATGGCCATATAAACGTCAGAGGCATTTTCTGAGAAATACATTGTTCAATTGTGATTTACTTTGTTGACCATATATGCTAACTATAAAAATAGTACTTAACAAAGTCCAGATCTTCATCAACAGATGCATGAGAAATATCCTGAAAATCGAATGGCAAGACAAGGCAACAAATGAGGACCTTTGGGCAAAAACAGGATAGGAAAACCGATAGAGGAAGAGTGTGGACTCTGAGAGAGCAGTGATAGATAGGACACACCTTAAGAAAACCAAGTAGCAACATCAGCAGACAGGTATTGACAGGAAACATGGAAAAGACACGTTGACAGAGACATACGAGACATGGAGCTCACATGGAGCAAGCTTGGAAGGATAGCCAAAGACAGAGGAAGATGGGAGTTCACTTATTTGAGGGCCAATACCCTGCCAGGGGTGAGTGACAGTGATAATGGTGATGACGACCGTATATGCTGAACTCAAGGGCAGACTGAGAGGAGAGAGTAAAATAAGAGACAGACAGAATGAAAGGAGAAAAGCAGGACCAACCAGCAACGCCTACCCACTGACCACCCAAATGTTCCCAAAAGGACAAAAATGTGTGAAATAAAAATAAAAAAACTATGGTGTAGCAGTACAAATACTTTGGTTTACAGAGGTATCATCAATCAAACTTGTGCATTAATATTTTATTTTTAAAAAATCTTTAAAAAATATAAACAATAGAAATGCTTTTGACAGTGTTCTCTCCCAGAAAATAGACTCATAAAAATTTTTATTTTATTTTGTTTGTCGTAAGTCTGTCTATGTATATATATATATATATATATATCACTTCTTTCCCTTATCAGCCCATCCACCTATTATACAGTATTAGCAATGTGTTCAGTTCAAATTTCTAATATTTAACGAAAACACACACCCTGAGCTGCCATTCCACCAGGTCTGTGTCAGTAATCATTTCAGTCACCGGGTGCTCCACCTGTAGCCTGGTATTCATTTCCATAAAGTAAAACTTGAAGTCCTTGTCCATGATGAATTCCACCGTTCCTAAACAATACACAAGTAAAGACAAAGAAACCAAAAAATGAAGAAAATAAAATAAAATTTTAAATCAGAACGATAAATGGGAGCAATCAAGATGTAAAATTTTGTGAAAAGACAAAAACAAGTTGAAAGCAAAACTTCAAAGACCCACTATAGAAAATTTTAAAGTTCAGAAACTTTAAGGCCTAGTACTCGTTTACTACCAAAGCTGCAGTAGCTGCCTACTATTGGTCCTCTGTATTGACTATTTTTGAATAAAATATCATAAGGTTAAGGAAGAATAATAAGTTAGTACTAGATCAAATAATAGGGATCTGCAAATGGATGTCACCAATTTCTGAGAGAGAGAGAGAGAGAGAGAGAGAGAGAGAGAGAGAGAGAGAGAGAGAGAGAGAGAGAGAGAGAGAGAGAGAGAGAGAGAGAGGAGAGAGAGAGAGAGAGAGAGAGAGAGAGAGAGAGAGAGAGGGAGGGAGGGAGAGGGAGGGAGAGGGAGAGAGGGAGAGGGAGGGAGGGAGCGAGAGAGAGAGAGAGAGAGAGGAGGAGAGGGAGGAGAGAGAGAGAGAGAGAGGAGGGAGAGAGAGAGAGGGAGGGAGGGGGAGGGAGGGAGGGAGGGGGGGGAGGAGGAGAGAGAGAGAGAGAGAGAGAGAGAGAGAGAGAGAGAGAGAGAGAGAGAGAGAGAGAGAGAGAGAGAGAGAGAGAGAGAGAGAGAGAGAGAGAGAGAGAGAGAGAGAGAGAGAGAGTAAGAGAGAGATAAAAGGAAGAGAGGAGAGAGAGAGAGAGAGAGAGAGAGAGAGAGAGAGAGAGAGAGAGAGAGAGAGAGAGAGAGAGAGAGAGAGAGAGAGAGAGAGAGAGAGAGAGAGAGAGAGAGAGAGAGAGAGAGAGAGAGAGAGAGAGAGAGAGAGAGAGAGAGAGAGAGAGAGAGAGAGAGAGAGAGAGAGAGAGAGAGAGAGAGAGAGAGAGAGAGAGAGAGAGAGAGAGAGAGAGAGAGAGAGAGAGAGAGAGAGAGAGAGAGAGAGAGAGAGAGAGAGAGAGAGAGAGAGAGAGAGAGAGAGAGAGAGAGAGAGAGAGAGAGAGAGAGAGAGAGAGAGAGAGAGAGAGAGAGAGAGAGAGAGAGAGAGAGAGAGAGAGAGAGAGGAGAGAGTAGAAAGAAAAGGAAAGGCATCCAAATCACCAGATGAATGTCTCAGGTTCAAATTCCGATGTGAACATCGATACTTTTACAAGGATTTTCACACAGTGTAAAAGCTACATCTCAATTCTAACCAGCACTCAACCCTATCAGACATGGATAAAAAATACCCTTGAAAAGCATGCATGTATAAAAACATGTCATGAACAGAACAGATCCTTTGGAATTCAAAAATTCTTAAATCCATTACACAAATCACGAGATCAATGTCAATGATGGACATGAGTTAACACACCTGCACCAACATAGTCCACTGCCTTTGCTGCTCTCACTGCTGCTTCTCCAATAATCTTACGGACTTCTTCTGATAGGCCAGGCTATGGGGCAAGTAAATGAAAGGAAAATAGCTTGTTACTCAACCCCATGAGAATGATGATAATAAAAATAATCATAACGACGACGATGATAACAATGATAACAAAGTGATAAGAACGATGATAGCTACAATAATCATAACAATAATAAGAAAAATAATACAAAAATCATTAGAAATAATGATAGTAATGAAATGATAATAATAACAACAATAGCAATCATAGTATTGTAATCCTAAGATTTTCTATATCTGATGTAAATCAATAGTCAACCACCGATGACAATATTGTTTCCGTAAATGTCTGGCTAAAAATGTAAATCTTAAACTCACTATCTTCTTTTTCTATCACAACTAAAATTGTCCCTCCAATGTAATGAAAAATCCTTCTGAGTTGATCAGTCTTTCTCCTCTGCCTATATCTGTCAGTCAACTTTACTTTCCCTCTAACAATAATCTTTCTTCATTTCTATAACCCAACAGTAAATAACATAACGGTTGCATCTCAACCCCCCCCCCTCTGCCTGTCTATTGGTCTTTTCATTACACGTCATTGCTATCATTACTCATTCGATGCTAAACTTACAGCGGGTGCCTCCTCAATTATCTTCTGATGTCTTCTCTGTACACTGCAATCTCTCTCAAACAGATAAACGTGGTTGCCATGGCGATCCCCAAACACTTGGACTTCAACATGGCTTTCAATAGTAAAAAGAGGGAAAAAATCGTTTTCGTTCTCAGCAAAGTCTACATAAAGGCCCAAAATTTCAAAGTTATAAATTTATGGCTGCTGAGAAGAAGATAAAGATTTTGTGGTGACATAGATAAAAATTTCAGAAAACCACTATGTGCTTGCTTGGTTTAAGTGTCTTTTGAAAATTCTTTGAATCAACTTTGTATTTATATCGTTACAAATGATTTCATTGGACCTTCACTATATAAATACTGCAAATAATGACAAGTAAGACGTAATGGTATTCAAATCTGTAATTGGATGAGACAGGAGCATATATGACTACAGAGAATGATATTTTTATTTAGATATGAGACAAATCTAGTATGTTTGTAGGGGTAGGAAAATATCATTGGACTCAAAACAGAGTACAAGCGAAAAGATGGTCAGGATTTGTTTATTAGTACAAAAAAAGTATCACAAACAAAAAGAAGAAAAAAAGAAGAAAACACATATCGACGGTGAAAGTCGCAAACCGTGTAAGTGTAAGTCTAAAACCAGTAACACTTTCTGTTTCCTTTTTTAACATTAGGAATCCCTTGTACTTTGTCTAGTTAGGATTCAGTGGTACAAGAACCAATGGAAACCTGTATGATAACCATATGAGCAATCCGTGTATCCCTACTGGGTCTACTTTTTGACATTTGCACACCACGTAGTGTTTGTGGAAAAACAGATTAAAAAGCACAGCATCATCTTCTTTGATTTTCTCAACACATTAAAAATTGGACTTACAAAGTTTGTGACTTTCACCAATGATATTATCAAGTCAGGCTCTATTCGGGTAAAAGGTCCCCCCAAATATTGGCGTCGGTGGCCTACTGGCAGGTTATCGGATTTGGGATCATGAAAGAGGTCGTGTTCCTTGAGAACGATATGTCACATGCACTTTCCCCACTCGACTCTGGTACAAACGAATACCAGTACCAGCAACAGCTTGGAGCAAAAACCTGCAACCGGTTAGCATCCTATCCAGAACGTTATTAATATCACTGTCCCGCTTCACGCTATAGAGTCCAGGATAAGTTATATGGGCCGTGGTGGCTTTCAAGGAACTTAACTACTACTTTACGCATCCAAATAGCACATGTACCCTAATTTAGACTACTTGGAAGACGTCACTCAGACAAGGTTATCGAGACAATACATTTGCACACTTTTAAACTTTTCACTCAACGTACAGAACTGATTGGTAGTGTGAACAGACAATAACATTAAAAATAGTAACAATAATAATAATAATAATAATAATAATAATAATAGTAATAATAATAATAATAATAATAATAACAATAATAAAAAATAAACAATAAAATCAATTGATAGTATTTATGATAAGACGATAAGACACTTCAGGTGACTAAACTTTATGTTGCTCTGAATTTGATCACTCCTGTGAGCAAAATGCCATCACTCCTGGGGCAAAAAAATGTACAGTTGCCTTGTAGTGTACATGTACTGTGAGGACTTATGTATGCGCATTTGTGTATGACAGAATCTGCGTGAGTGAGAAGGCGTGTGTGAGTGTGTGTGCGTGATGTATACGCAACTCAATGTGTTTTCTGTGTGGAGAAAACAAAAAGTAATCTTATGTCTTGAGAATGCAGGAGCTGTGATGATGATGTCCATGCGCCGTTCTTACCGTGGTTTTTCTACAAACTTTTCCAAGAGCATGACCTGGTCCCCAAATGACTTCATGGCCTCGGTTTTGGCTGACTCCAACTGCGTGTCAAATTCGTCTGCTGTCATGCATATACGCATGCCCTGAAAAATTACAACATAAACAAAAAATAGCAAAAGTGGTGGATTTTTTTAAAGAAAATAAACACAAAAAAATGTCTTCTCTCCAATTCTCTCGAAGATGTTAGATAATAATCATTGACCAAAAAATGCTGTTGCTCGTAATAGTCACAAAGAAAACAAAATAATTACAAGTGCTGTCTCTCATATTATTAAGTTCTCTTTTGTTTTGTTTTAAATGCCTGACCTCTCACAAATTTTCCTTGATCTAAATAACACCTATTTCCCATGTCGTTACAAAGATTATTAAAAGTTTTACCCAAGCTTTAGTCTTTAAATATTGAGACAACTCCGCAAAGACAGCACTAAACCAATACTATCATAACTCAACTCTAAACTAATTATATCGCAATTAATCTAAAATACAATAAATACAGTTTCCACAAAACTCTGTTTTATGTTTTCATCTATTTTTTCTTGTGAAAAAAGAGAAAAATAAATGCCACGACCTAATTCAATCTCATAGCCTTGCCTTGACAAGAACTGAACTCTTAATACATGCTTCACTTCCTTTCATGAACCAATCTCTTGGTCTTTCTCTAATTTCTTATAGTAAGACATAGAATTCTTTGTTTTTCTTCATAAAAAATGACTAACTCAATTCCTGAGTATTACTATCAGCGAAAGATTTTGAATTTTACTACGCTTGATCAAATCTTGACTTGACTAATACATTTAATTCTATTTTCACAGTCGGCTACTTCATACTTTCGATTCTGCTCTAGCAGTTTGTTTTCCAGTCTAATATAATAGGCATGCTAATTTTTGCACTCAAACCATGTACCCTTTGAAGTGGAGAATAGTAACTTAGATTCACTGTCATCCCCCCCCCCCCCCCCCCCCCCAGAATATCTTTTAAAATGCGATTTCTAAATGATGTTTTCACATTCACAACAAAATACTATACCTTTCCTCCTCCTCCACGGACAGCTTTGATCATAATAGGATAACCAATGTGGGCGGCCTCCTCCCTTAACTTCTCAACAGACTGCTCTTCTCCGTGGTAGCCTTCAATGATGGGCACACCGGCGGCTGACATGATATGCTTCGATGTGCTGTTGAAGTAAAAGACCCGTGAAGAAATGACTAATTGATAAATTGATTTTTTGTCCAACTTTTACATATAAATACACAGAAATTTCCATGATGCAAACGTTTCAGATCATAAGACCTATGGTACAGGCCAAGGCTTTTAAAATGTCTTGTAAATGTTGATCCGGGCAGTGGACAGGTAAGCACCTGTAAGGGGATTAGGCTGTCCCACCCTCCACGAGTCTCCTGCTGCCTTGCAGGTGGGTCTTGATTGACCAAAGGCTAAGGGAGTTAACCCTGACAGAAAATAACAACCTGCTGCCTTGCATGCTGGTTTTGAGCAACCAAATGCTAAGGGAGTTCACCCTGACAGAAAATAACAAGGCCCAGTAGGGGCCTCAAGGTGGCAGCCCTACCATTTACCTAGGGTACAGTGGGCCAATCCCTGCTTATCCAAAACCAAACAGATTCAAAGTAATACATATAATGATATACCCGGCTTGAAATTTCGAAGACGACTCTGGAAAAGAACATGCACTGTGATTTTTGGAACATGGAATGTTAGGGCAATAAATGGAAAAGAGTTAAAATTAGCTGAAGAAATGGAAAAATTCAAAGTAGACATTTTGGCTATTACAGAAACATAGAAAAAGGACAAGGAATAGAAAATGTAGGATCAAATCATACTTTAATCTTCTCAGGAGTAGATGTCAAAGATAGAGCTAGAGCCTCCTACTGCATAAAAGGCAAGAAAAGCTACTAGAAAGTTGGAAATCTATAAGCCCACGGCAAGTAGAGGTAAATATTAAACCAAAAGGAAGAGAAATTAAATTAATAAAAGCTTATGGACCAAACAAAGATGCCACCAAAGAAAAAAAGATATCTTCGAAAACGATTTACAAATAGTTACAGAGAATCTCAAACCCAAACAGGAACTAATGCTTTTAGGAGATTTAAACGCTAGAGTAAGCAACAATATAGAAACATCAGGAGGAGTAATAGGTAAAGAAGGAGAGACAAAAACTTCTCCAAATGGAGAAAGACTAACAGATTTTTGCCTAAAGAATAACATAAAAATAGCTAACACATTTTTTCCTCATAAAGATATCCACAAATATACAAGAGTAAATTAAGACAGATGTGAAAAGTCAATCATAGATTACATTATAGTTAGCAGCTCCCTTTTTTACAGTACAATGGATGCAGAGTAAACAGAGGAGCTGAAATATTTAGTGATCATCACTTAGTGATAGCCAAAATGAGATTATTAACTGAAGAAAACAAACAGAAAAGGAAAGAAAAGAAAGCTACTAAACTCAAAACAGAAGAACTAAATAAACCAATAGTGAAAACAGATATACCAATCCAGGATAAAAGAATCTATCAGTGAAAGGCAGATGGATCTGAATGATAGCACAATAGAAGAAAAGTGGCAAATGTATAAAGAAACACTCCTCAGTTGTACTGAAGAGGTCTGTGTAAGGAAACAAATTAAAGGAGATAGGAAAAGAACAGCATGGTGGAATGAGAATGTCAAGACTAAGATTAAAGAAAAGAAGGATGCCTGGAAAAAATACTTTGCAAACAAAGAGACCAGAGAATAGGATAGATTACGTGAGTAAAAGAACTATCGCCAAAGAGGAAGTTAGGAAAGCAAAACAGGAACAGTGGGAAGAGTTTGGACAAAGACTTCAAGAAAGCTATCAAAAGGAAATCAAAGCTGTTCTGGGAAGCAATGAAGAGCATGAAAAAAGATCAAAGCATGCTCAATACGACAAATTAAGAACACCAAAGGAGAAATAATGAAAGGAGACAGCCAAATCATGGAAACGTGGAGAAAGTATTTTCAACAATTACATAATCCCTCCAGAACATATGAAACAAGGAGAACAGATCAATTAGTAAGAGTAACAAACTAATCCAGATGAGACAGCTGAAGATGTAGATATCGCAATGGAAGAACTCCAAACAGCTATAAGAAAAGTGAAATTAGGAAAGGCCCCAGGAGCAGATCAAGTTTATCCAGAAATGATTAAAAATTAAGGAGAGGGCAGACAAAGTACATGCAATATGTCAACAAGCATGGAAGTCAAAACAGGTGCCAGACGACTGGAAAAGGGAACAGTAGTACCAATACACAAGAAAGGATCAACTATGGAATGCTCAAACTATAGAGGGATATCACTACTTAGCGTACCAGGAAAAGTGCATGCCAGAATTCTTGAAATGAGACTAAGGAAAAGAGTAGAGAATCAGATTGAAGAACACCAGAGTGAATTTAGACCAGGAAGAAGTGTACAAGACCACATATTTACAATTAGACAAATAGAAAAATTCCTTGAGAGAAACAGTGACTTGCCTGTGTTTTATTGACTTAGAAAAGGCATTTGACACTGTGAGGAGGGACGAACTATGGCATTCCTTAAAAGAACACAATGTAGAGCAAAATTTAATAGAAGCCATTAAAAGTGTTTACAATAAACCAACATGTGCAGTGAGAGTAGCTGGAAACATATCTGCAGAATTTGATGTAGATATAGGAATAAGACAGGGTTGTATGCTAAGTCCTCTTTTTTTTATAGCACATTTATGGATTCAGTCACAAAGGCATCCTCAAAAATGAAGAAAATGAATGTAGGTATGTGGAAGCTCAAACCAATAAATATATCAATGCTTTCATTTGCCAATGATTTAGTTGTGTTTGAAAAATCAGAAAGTGACCTTCAGTCGAATATCAACATTATGAACAATGAACTAAATAAAAAAGGCATGAGAGTAAATGCAAAGCAAACCAAAACAATGCTAGTAACTAGGGAAGCTAAAATACAAAATCTTAAATTGGGCAAGGAGAATTTAGAACAAGTTCAAAGCTACAATTACCTAGGAGTAATGATTAACTCAGAGGGAAAACTAAGAGAAGAAACCAGCCAGAAAATCCAAAAGGCAAGTGCAATATATAACCATTGAGGAAAGGCATTTCTAGGTAAAAAAGAATTGTCAACAAAAACCAAAATGGCAGTATACAACACAGTTTGTTGTCCTATTCTCCTCTATGGCAGTGAAACATGGACCTTAGACAGTAGGGAATACAGTAGAGTGCAGGCAGCCGAAATGAAATATCTAAGAAGAGTAGTAGGGAAAACTAAAAGAGACAAAAGCAGATTCACAACAATAAAGAGATCAAACCAAAGCAGATAGCATAAAAAACTAAGATAGAAATGAATCAACTGAGATGGTTTGTGAATGTTAACAGAATGAATGACCAGAGAATAGCTAAATCAGTATACAGTGCTAAATATCAAGGTAAAAGATCAAAAGGCAGACCTCGGAAAACTGGGAAGAAGATATAAAAGAGGCATAAACGCAAAAAAATTTAACTGTCACTGAGGGAAACAGAAAATTTCAGGACAGGGCAACCTGGAGAAAAATCATTTCGGGCATCTAAATCTATACACCGGAAGGTAGAATGGGAGCTGATAAAGAAAAGAAAGTAAATGTTGATCATGGGTAAAATTATTACAAATTGGACAAACAGGGGTGATAAACACAATGCCTAATTACCTAAAAAAGATCACCAAAAGTTATTAAATTCATAATTCATAGCTATGAATTTCAGGGTCTTCAAGCAGGCTTTATCTTCATCTTAAGGGAATGCATAAAACACCGTGGAATGTTTCCATTCACACTTAAAATTATACTTTAAAAACATAATCCCACTCATAACTGGTCACAATTCGGAAATTGTACAGATGTTAACCTCACAAAAACTGGGTAATCTTAATGGTGGTGGTTAGGCTACCCGGCATGCAATCATGAGTGAGGGCATGGGTTTGCATCCTATCAATGCTAGGTCTGACAGTGTATTCCTTGGGAAAGCCGCATGACATACATTTCCCCCAATTGAGCCAGGTGTAAATTGTTACAGCACCACATGGAGAGCAAAACCTGCGACAAACTAGAATCATGTCAAGGAAGCAATGAGTCATCACCTGTCCCACTTCATGCTATAGAAACAAGGATGATCTTCAGTTCTATGGGTCCTAATGGCTAAAAAAAAACAAAAACATACCTTTTAATACCCCATGTCACGGATGGCGGATGCAGGCGGTCCAATGAAAATGATGCCTTCCTTTTCACATGTTTCAGCAAATTCAACATTTTCAGACAAAAATCCATAACCAGGATGGATTGCCTATAAAATAGAATAATAAAATTGAGTTAAAAAATTGGAATTTAATAAGTCAATAAATATTTATTAAGTGATGACATCACGAACAGGCTTTTGGTAAAGATGATTAAGGGAAGGAGCGGGGGAGGGGGGGTTTGAGTTTGTCTACATGTCTTGAAATTACATTAAAAAACTATTTCAATTTTCTTTATTTAACAAGAAGAAAAATTCCTGCTTGTGTGCTAATATTATTACAGGATGGAGGATGCTATACTTACTACTACAGCTCATATCCTTTAGAGTTCTTGTTCCAATTTCTGTGAGGATCACATTTAATTATTTTATAAGGATAAAAAATAATAATTCAAATTTATCCTCACACCAAAAGCTATGTGGCGACAGTGGCCGAGTGGTTAGCCTATCGGACTGGGGGTCATAATGTTCCAGGTTTGAATCCTACTAAAGCTAGTTCCGAACATTGTGTTCCTTGGGAATGGGAAAGATGCTTATACGCATTTTCCCCACTTAACAGGTGCAAATGGGTACAAGTACTAGCTTGGGAGTAAAAACTTGCGTCAGACTAGTGAATACAATATAATATAATGTTACTCAATGACTACGAACACTCAAATAGATATAATCTATCTGTGTTAGGCAATACATATCATTTCCTTGTATAAGATAAAGCATCACAAGTTTTTTTTTCTGCGTCAAAAGAGGCGTAGCTGAACCGTAGTGTTGTGAGCTTGTAATCATGACGACAGTGGTTCAAGCCCCCTTAGCTGGCACAGGTAAGTTTCTTTCACAAAGTTGTACTCTAAGGAAAGGTACTTCCTCTAAGTTCCTCACTTGACTCAGGTGTGAATGAGTATTCAGCTGTAGGGAGTTGCGAAGGTCAGTGAGCCTGCACTTGGGCAGGGATGCTGACTATAAATCCATCTTTTATTCTTTTCTCTTCTTTTATATTATCAATGAAAGAAGCACTGTAAAAAGTTCAAACTAATATCATGAACTTTCTTACTGTTACTATAGGTCAAAGTATGATGAAAAGAAGATAAATAAATCGCATCTGACATTTAGCATTAAATCGAAAAACAAATGATAAAAACTTACCTGAGCACCAGACAATTTTGCAACATTCAGGATTTTGTCTTGTCTCAGGTAACTTTGGGATGCGGCAGCCTCTCCAATATGGTATGCTTCATCTGCCTGAATGAACAAGAAAGTAAATGATCGAATTTAAACAAAAATAATCACTAGGTGATGATCATTAATTATTTCAGCTTCCTGTTAACTCTTGCATCCATTGTACTGTAAAATCCAACTGCTAACTATTAAGTAGTCTATCATTGACTTTTCACTTGTGTCTTCATTTATTCTTGTATATTTGTGGATATCTTTAAGTGGGAAAAAGGTGTTGGCTATTTGTATGCTATTCTTTAGGCAAGTCTATAAATCTCTTTCCATTTGGAGAAGTTGACTTTCTTTCTTTTCCTATTACTCTATCTGATGTTTCTACATTGTTGCCTACCCTTGCGTTTAAATCTCCTAAAACCATTAGTTCCTGTTTGGTTTGAGATTCTCTGCAGCTATTTATAAATTGTTTTCAAAGATATCCTTTTCTTCTTTGATGGCATCTTCATTTGGTCCATAAACTATCAACAATTTAATTTCTCTTCCTTTTGGTTTAATATTTACCTCTAATAGCCGTGGGCTTATAGATTTCCAACTTTCTAGTAGCTTTTCTTGCCTTTCATGCAATAGGAGGCTTACTCCTGCTCTAGCTCTATCTTTGACATCTACTCCTGAGAAGATTAAAGTATGATTTGGTCCTACATTTTCTATTCCTTGTCTTTTTTCTTTGTTTCTGTGATAGCCAAAATATCTACTTTGAACTTTTCCATTTCTTCAGCTCAATCTAACTCTTTTCCATTTATTGCCCTAACATTCCAAATACCAAAATCAGTGTTTGTTTTAATGGACATCTTCAAGAGGTAAATCCAAACATCATCTCTTTGTTTGTTTCTCTGCATCATTTGGTTTTGGGTAAGCAGATGATTAGCCTATACCCTAGGTAGGCGGTGGTGCTGTCACCTTGAGGCCCCCTACTAGGCGATGTTTGTGATTTTCTGTCAAGGTTAACTCTCTTAGCCTTTGGTCATCCAAGACCCACCTGCAAGGCAGCAGGAGACATGGATAGCAGGGCCCCTGTCCCCAAACAGGTGTAAGCCCTTGTCCATTGCCCGTTAAAAAAAAAGGTGCAAAATATTATTTATAGTGGATTGCATGAAAGACATATATATATATACTACTGCTCAGTAATCAGACAACTGGATAAACATTTTTTTTAAAACAGCAGCAGGGCAGCTCACCAGTGACACATGCATGGAATGTCTGTCAGCTTCACTGTATACTGCAA
The DNA here is from genome assembly GCA_037039925.1 of Doris montereyensis. NCBI lineage: Eukaryota > Metazoa > Mollusca > Gastropoda > Nudibranchia > Dorididae > Doris > Doris montereyensis. The sequence goes on along the minus strand of JAXRKP010000296.1, from coordinate 279,569 downwards.
CACTTTGAATTCCCAAAGTCTTGGCTGATCTCATGACACGACACGCAATTTCTCCTCTGTTTGCTATGAGCACTTTATCAATGGGTCGGTAGGGCACTGAAGATTTAATTTGATAAATGGTTAAGATATATTCAGAAGAATATTATACGGGTTAAATAGGATAAACAAAAGATATGAATTCATAATTAATACTCCACAGACTTTGCAGTTTTACATTATATGTGCTGGCATCAGGTGTTAAGAGTCAAACTCTCACCTTCCTGAAAGGACATTTAGAATATGTTACTGCTTAGTGCATAATTCTAATATTATATACAGCAAAACGAGTTCTCTACTCATTGTCAGGTACTCATAGGTTTTTTTTATTACAAAGAAGTTTGCGTTATTGAAATTGACCATGTTTACCATAAACATGAAGATTTCAATGTGAATAAGGAGAGGTGTGTTTCTGTTCTATTTACCCACTCCACCATACATATGCAGTGATCTCAGGGTGAATTAAGCAGGAAATAGCAAAATGAAAGATCAGTATCAGAAGGAAAAGGAAAGAAGCAGGACCTATTAGTAGCACTCACCAGTCATAAAAATAAATAGGAAACAAATCAAACTGGAAGAGATGTAAAAGAATGAAATATAATTGTTTGACCTACCGTCTGTAACTATAAACCACCCACAATGAGGAGAGGAAAACAAAAAAAAATTAAAAAAAACAGAACACAGAAGGTAACAAAGTGGGGAAAAAACTCAAACCCAATCATCAGAAATAATTTTCTGATCCCAAAGCAGTGGAGTAGGGTCTAATGTCAATAACAAATTCACCACATTAACATTAAAACAAACTATTGTTTATTAAACACAATGATTCAGAAATGGCAAATTCTTCATACAATCTTTGACACATAATTCCATCTGCTCTGTTCTCCAGTAATGCCCCTCTCCCATGGCCAAAATTAAGCACTGTACCAAAACCATAGTGTTGTGAGCTTCTTATCACGAAGGACACTGGTGTGAATATAAGAACTTCCATCCCCACCTCCCTGCGGAGTCAAAACTCCCAAAAAAGAAGACACTTTTAAACAAGTTTAATATATTTATTTAATATAATAAGTTTTAAAAAAAAAAGAGTAAGCCCATACATAGTACATGTATAACTACAATCAATATCATGTAAACAGTAAATATTCTAGATCTTTTGATAGATCAAGAGCAAAAAATTTTTTTCTAGAACTTTATTCCATTATGCAAAGGTGTTTTAAATTGAATTATGTTTACCTCGATTTGATGACCATCTAACAGGCAGTGCATGTAGGAGTCTTGACGGTAGCCAAACATTTCAGAAATCTTACTGTTAAGACATAGAATACAGTTCTGCAAGCAGCAGAGAATGAGAGAAGACAATAAATGTGCCACGTTTGCAATCAACACATGTAAGAGGATTTCCAGGAGGATTGCCATAGTTGGGCGTCAGTGATTTTAAATGAGAAGTAAACATAACATGTCAAACCATCTTTGGATATCATGAAATCCAATAAATTTCCATTAATATGAAACCTTTTTTATGGGAAACAATAAAAATCAATCTAGAATCAATAGCTACTGAGTCGAGTCTAAAAACCTCAAACAGTGGTCAATTTTTCTTTGTCCCTGTCATTGGTTGCGGTAACAAAATAAAATTTTTGGAAATTTGCACGGTGCGACCTCTAAGTTACTGCCTAGCAACACAGCTGTTGGGCCTGGGGACCTAAACATTTTCAGAATAATATTATAATGCAAATTAGATAACTTTAAGTTTCAGGTTTAAAAATATGGTCATACATCAAAAGCGAATTAGAGTCAGAGACTTTCAAAATAAGTAGTGATTTGTCGGTTAATTTGAACTGCTCGTGTTCAAATAAAATCTGTTGTTCTAGTCTCACATGAATGAGATTTGAAGGAAATGACCGACACCAGTCACAAAACATTGCAGCAATCGGAAGCAACTTTGCCCTCAAATCTGTGTGTGCTCAAAATGAAAGTGAATATGTGTTAAGGTTCAGAAGTAAATCCTTCACACATTTCATATAAATTAATAAAAGTAGTCAATCCATGTTCTTTCCCATTTCCCTCTTTTGTCAAAATATACATGTTATATTTTTTACAAGTGTTATATACCATGTTAAAGCTTAGAACATGAGGATTCCAGATATATGACTTTAAGAGATAGCAAAGGACTGTGGAGCAAGTAAATTAGCTTTTAAAAGTCATGTTTTTCAGTCAAGGGGCATAACTGTGAAAATTCTAGGTCCAACGCCAGTACGTAATGTTACGTGAACTGCTCGCGTCCGTCGACCGATGTTTCCCTGGCGTTTATTTAGTGACGTAACGCTTGGGCATCTGGTTTGGAGAGTTTCCTGACTTTTCCCTAGTTCTCAATAAGATGTGAAGTCTGTGTTTGTGTTTCCGACACCTCGGGCGTGGAGTCGACGGCCGGTGCCTTACCGTTGATCAGATGACTCGCGCGATCCGGATCGTGTGGATGATGAAAATGAAAACCAATGCCTTTTGTCCCGTTTTTTGTAAAATTCTGTGATTGTACGCCTTTATACTATCCTTATTACGTGTTACGGGTTTATCGTGTGTACCATTCTGCTCAAACTGGTACGGTAAACTTCACGACTTATAATTTTAACGAGTGAGGATGCGATAGTAAAGACCGATATTTGCCAATAGAGAGAGAGAGAGAGAGAGAGAGAGAGAGAGAGAGAGAGAGAGAGAGAGAAAGAGAGAGAGAGAGAGAGAGAGAAAGAGATGCACCAGCAACAAAACCCTCGCCGAAAAGAAAGCGCTTTTGACGACAATTGTTCCTTTCTCCCCGTACGAGCCCCCACCTCCCATCATCACTTCTCCGCTACTCCCGTCATCACTCACCCCCCCTCTCTAACTATCTACAGTCACATAGAGCGCCCCACTAGACTAGCACAAACTTGTCTTTATCGATCGATAATTGCTTCGCAGAATACGGGACGGGATGGGAGCGGTGGCTGGCAAATCTTGAACTCTACTTGAACCTGTGCTATTAGTATTATTTTCTCTCTTCGTTGAAATGCGTTTTTAGTAATATTGTATTGTTATGCCAAGGAGACTGTGCATAGTGGAGACGTAAAGTCACTATCATTGTAATGGACTTCTAAACCTCCCGTATTGCCAATTATCTTGTCTTTATTTATTAGAACATAATAAATCATGAAAGCCTATTGATTGCCGGACTTCTTTACATAAGTTTCACTCACGATAAGCCAAAGCAGGTTTTGCTAATGCAACCGAATCTAACCTGAACGGTCTCAGAATCTAACCTGATCACAGTCTCCTTTCTGATGTCCGATCATCGTCTACATTTTTGCATGGCCGTAAGCACATGGCCGTAAGCACATGGCCGTAAGAGTAATCCAAAAACAAAATATTCCGCAAAGCCAACCAGACAATTTAAAAACAAAAATTTCATGATTTCCCAATAGGCTTACACGCGATGAACTACGAGACAATAGCTCGACGCAATATTACCGTTATTAGATCTCAGATCGAAAAAAATATTTTTTGTCCGACCATGAGGTCTCGTAGACAGCCAGTAGTCTCATGGTATTCTCACTCTCATTTAGAGTTACCTATGATTTTTTTCGTGTCTTTTACAGAATATATGGTGGTAGGAATACGTTTTCTTTCACTTAAGATCAAAAAACGGCGCTTCTACGTATTTTTCAACTGTTTTTTTCAGCTCTTAATGTGTGTTCATTTGTAGACATCAGTTGTTACATAATAACGAAAATCTGAAACCTCCCTCACGTGATCACTGCAAAAGATAAAAATATTTAGGACTCGCCAAATTTTCTTTGAACAATTCTCTTCCACATGGAATTAAAGAAAACAGAATAAAAGGTCGTTGACCTCACCTACCTTAAGGTGAAAAGGGACTTATTAAAAAGAGGGAAATGTGGTCTGTCTGGATTGCTGACGTTCACACCCAAAAAATATTCACAAAACACACAAATTGAAAGCAAATTTCACAATATTATGTTTTTTATATCTGCGATGTCAAAGCTATACATGGACCAAATGTTAAGAAGATTCATCAATTAGACTTTGAGGAACATTAATTGAAGAGTTCAAGTTATCATTGGGTCCCAATCTTGGTTCAATGTTAAATTTGCTCTTGAAACTTAAAAATAATTTTAAAAGACTTAGAGATGTCAGATTATCTTTATTTATAATGTATGCTATTCAGTGGTAAAAGACGGATCAAAATCTGGAAACTATTCAAACTCTTGATCTAGTCTGGATCTCTAGTTAAGTCATCTCTTAGTTATGACAAACTGATTATTCATATGTGGTCCGTTATGACATGATTGTGATTGCAAAGTTGTTTTGTTTTTTGCAAAGAAACGTAGATATGTTAAATGTTCGGAGAGATGATGATTTCCAATCTGGGGAAGGTACAAATGCCAGACAAGTGCTTATCCCTAATACCCTTGAAGCACTGAAACGCCAAGTTTGTTTTGGTAAAACGAATGAACACTGAACAGTCTATGGGAGTTAACTCAAGATAACTTTTGATCCACACACTTTTCTTCTGAACTTTGACCTGTAACACAAATTTATCATTTCGGTGTTTTACAGACGAATTTCATGACATATTATGACATTTCAAAAGAACATGCAAACGCCTTCATAGCAAAGAGAACACAGTATAAATCATAAAGCCTCGGTGCATATTTCTCGTTAAAAAAAAACAATGCAGTTAAAGAAAAATCTAGTTGACATCACTGTTTTGGACTAACAAAAGTATAAAATAAAACCGTGGAGTAGTTGTTCTATAAAGATAGTATTCATAATGTTGTCAAAGCCTTTTCGTAAAACATTGCAATGGGATCAGATTCTTTGTTTGTATCTTAACGGCGGGAATACTTTTTGCACTTTGTAAATAAAGAACCCCGTTGTCATAAAACTATGAACGGCGATATCTTAATACGACGTGTTATGAAAAGCTCATTTGTTAAATGAGGAATGTTGAGTTCTAAAAAAAAGGAAGAAACCCCATTAAATGATATTGCTACTTTCGCTTCAGGGCTTTCTTTTGGTGGTTGACAACTGAAGGTCACAAAAATCTTTTCGATTCGAGGCAGATTACGCTTCATGAAACTATGGATGGAAAAGTTCCTGCTATTTCCAACAAAAGGGAATATGATGTTTTCAAGGATTCCTGGGTCCGATACTTGGGTAAACCTAAAGCTATAGACTATAGATCTAAGTGCTGTGCTGCGACAAAACACATTCTAAAATCATAGTTTTGAGATATTCGCGATGTACTGTTTTTAATCATGTTATGAAAAATTAAGACATACAGTAATTGTACGTCGCCAAAATGCACGATTCGTCGTAATGCACGATTTTATCATGCAGGCAGGTTTAAAAAATGGGACCCAATGATAACTTGAACTCTTCAATTAATCTTTCTCAAAGTCTAATTATTGATGAATCTTCTTAACATTTGGTCCATGTATAGCTTTGGCATCGCAGATATAAAAACATAATATTGTGAAATTTGCTTTCAATTTGTGTGTTTTGTGAATATTTTTTGGGTGCGAACGTCAGCATTTGAGACTGATGGCATTTCCCTCTTTTTAATTAGTCCTTTTTCACCTTAAGGTAGATGAGGTTTACGACCTTTTTTCTGTTTTCTTTAATTCCATGTGAAAGAGAATTGTTCAAAGAAAATTTGGCGAGTTCTAAATTTTGTTTATCTTTTGGAAGTGATCACGTGAGGCAGGTTTCAGATTTTTTTTTATTATGTAACAATTGTGGTCTACAAATGAACCCACAGCAAGAGCTGGAAAAAAAGTTGAAAATACGTAGAAGCCCGTTTTATGGTCTGGAGAAAGAAAACGTATTCCTACGGCCATATATCCTGTAAGACACGAAAACAATCATAGGTAACTCTAAATAAAAGTGAGAATACCATGAGACTACTAGATCTAGCAGTCTGCGTCTTACGGTCAGACAAAAAATTTTTTTTTCGATCTGGGATTCCCCACCTCCCTGCGAGTCAAAGCTCCCAAAAAAGAAGACACTTTTAAACAAGTTTAATGAAAACATATATGCAAAGCTCTTCAATATAGATCAGAAAGGAGACTGACCAGGTTACAGTTGGAGACCGTTCATGTTAGATAATTGGCAATACGGGAGGTTTAAAAGTCAATTACAACGATAGTGCCTCTACGTCTCCACTATGCACAGTCTTCTTGAGAGAGAGAGAGAGAGAGAGAGAGAGAGAGAGAGAGAGAGAGAGAGAGAGAGAGGGGTTAATTAGAGTTCAAGATTTGTCAGCCACCGCTCCCATCCCGTCCCCTATTCCGCGAAGCAATTATCAATCGATAAAGACACAAGGTCGTGCTAGTCTAGTGGAGCGCTCTATGTGACTGTAGATAATCGGAGAGGGGGGGGAGTGATGATGGGAGTAGGGGAGAGAGAGAGAGAGAGAGAGAGAGAGAGAGAGAGAGAGAGAGAGAGAGATAATACTAAGAGCACAGGGTCAATTAGAGTTCAAGATTTGTCAGCCACCGCTCCCATCCCGTCCCCTATTCCGCGAAGCAATTATCGATCGATAAAGACACAAGGTCGTGCTAGTCTAGTGGGGCGCTCTATGTGACTGTAGATAATCGGAGGGGGGATGATGGGAATAGGGGGAGTATGTACGTAACGGGAGGAAAAGAACCATTGTCGTCAAAAGCGCTTTCTTTTCGGTGAGGGTTTTGTTGCTGGTGCATCTCTCTCTCTCTCTCTCTCTCTCTCTCTCTCTCTCTCTCTCTCTCTCTCTCTCTCTCTCTCTCTCTCTCTCTCTCTCTCTCTCTCTCTCTCTCTCTCCATTTCCTCTCTCTCTCTCTCTCTCTCTCTCCACCTCTCTTTTTCTCTCGCTCTCCTCCTCTCTCTCTCTATTTGCAAATATCGGCCTATACGTATCGCATCATCACTCGTTATATAAGTCGTGAAGTTGACCGTACTGGTTTCAGCAGAGTTGTACTCACGATAAACCCGTAACACGTAATAAAGATAGTATAAAGGCGTACAATCACACAATTAAAAAAAAAAAACAGGACAAAAAAAGCATCGGTTTTCATCTGGGACTACCTATACCTGAGATTTCCTAGGTTTTCATCCACCCACATGATCCGTAACTGGAACGCGCGAGTCATCTGATCAACGGTAAGGTACTGGCCTTGGACTGTCTTCGCCTCCACACAGAACACTAAAACTGTTTTAGTGTTCTGTGGCCGTGGACTCCACGCCCGAGGTGTCGGGAAACACAAACACAGACTTCACATCTTATTGAGAACTAGGGAAATGTCATAACTCTCCAACCAGATGTCCAAGCGTTACGTCACTAAATAAACGCCAGAGAAACTTCGTTCGACGGACCCGTGCAGTTCGCGTAACATTACGTCACTGGCATTGGACCTAGAATTTTCAGTTATACCCTGTAACTACCTACTGAGATTTCCCTTGACTGAAAAACATGACTTTTAAAAGCTAATTTACTCGCCTCGTAGTCCTTTGCTATCTCTTAAAGTCATATATCTGGAATCCTCAGGTTCTAAGCTTTAATGTGGTATATAACACGTGTAAAAAGTATAACATGTACATTTTGACAAAAGAGGGAAATGGGGATGGTCCATTTTGTGAAACCTGCCACTGAATTTCACAACGCTGATTACAGCTAATTGCCCCCTCAAAATGCAAGAACGGTTAGCTTGATTTTGCCGAAGTCCAACAGGTTTTAGTAAGCCTGTCTTCAGTTTGTTGGATTTAAAGAGTCAACTCATGTGAAAAATAAACTTTCTCTTCTTGCCTCGTGCCAAGGACAAAATCTGTCACGCACGTGTGTCTGTGTGGGTGCACGTGTGTGTGTGTGTGTGTGTGTGTGTGTGTGTGTGATCTAGATCTATGTTTAGCATATATATATATATATATATATATACGCACACAAACAATTAAGTAGCTGGTCTTGGCTGTCTCGGCTCTTGTAACCCATAGGGCGCTGACACAGTGGAGATGGCACCATCTCGACCTAGCTTCCCCTTTTGGGAGCTAGAATTTATTCTATAGGAAAAGTATTACAGGAAACACAGTAGAGGTGTCGAAACATGTCGCCTTTTTTGGGGCCTGGACCTGGGACTACATATACCTGAGAGTTCCTAGGCCTGGACTCATGGTTCTTGATCTAAGCGCTGCGCTTAGATTGGGCGTCAAAAAGTGCCTGCTCACTGCTCGCCAGACAGGCATTCACCGTTGACCGGAAATGGCGAAGGCCCAGAGTCTTGAGCTGGACATAAGTCAATAACTAGTGATCAGAGAGAAAAACTAAAAACAGATTTGTAATCAGCGACCCGAAATTAACAAAGTTTACGCGTAGAGATGCTGAAAAAATGCATAATAAACAATTTCATTAAAATATTTTTAATTCGAAACAAACATTAAAGTTAAGGACGACTGGTTGACATGCCCATGGCACAGACACACACACACACACACACACACACACACATACGAAGAAAGCGTGCGAGTCCCAACACTCTTCCACCTCTGCCTGCAGTAACTGTGTAGTGTAAACTTTAGTGCAGCGTATTTTATTACTACATGCAAACCCAACATGGACACCGACCAAACAATAAAGCTTGTCGTAGCTGTTGAAAAAAGACCCTTTCTTTATGACAAAGCTGACCCAGGGTACAGCAATAGAAATCAGCTCAATGCCGAATGGAAAAAAAATTGTGGAGGAAATTGGCTGCATTTTTCCTCATCGGCAAGTATTTCTTCCATCAGGTGATGGTACTCGCCGTGTTGGCGACGGCGTTGGTTTATTCTATGGACCCAATAGCGTCGTCTTCTCTTTCTTTTCGAGTGCAACCACAACCAGTGTAATATCATCCACTGAAGTATTTCTTTATCCACGTCCATCTCCTTCAATTGAAAAAAAAAACAAAATGAAAGGATGCTTGCGCTGGGATTTTTTACCGTCACGTGATTTTGTCGCTCAGTTGAGAGAGTCTTGAGGGACCAGGTAGCCCTTTTTCCTCGCGGTTTATTGGAGGGAAGGTGTGATCTCCACTCTGTAGGCACCAGGTAGCCCCTTTTTCCTCGCGGTTTATTGGAGTGAAGGTGTGATCTCCACTCTGTAGGCACCAGGTAGCCCCTTTTTCCTCGCGGTTTATTGGAGTGAAGGTGTGATCTCCACTCTGTAGGCACCAGGTAGCCCCTTTTTCCTCGCGGTTTATTGGAGGGAAGGTGCGAGGTTTGGACCCACGGAGATCGTACTCTGTAGGACACGTGTCATCCAATAATTAAAAAAGATGTGATCTTCTGAGGCCCTACGTCTTCACCTGTTTATTGGAGTGTTGAGATCTTACTCTTGTAGTGAGAGAAGAATGTTTCAGATTTATTGGAGTGAAGGTCCATTAGGTCATGTTCTCAAACAAGCAAACGATCAAACAATTCGCAAACAAATAAAGTATTCTTTTTCAAAAAGAATGGCAATGTAAATA
>JAXRKP010000296.1:260000-267500 GCA_037039925.1 Doris montereyensis | reverse complement strand
CCACATATTTGAAGGTTATTTCCTCCGCTGTACTGTCTTTGCTGTTGACTGCTGCTGCTAAGAAAGTGAAAAATGTCCATTTCTTATTTCTTTTTCTTTTTCTTTTTGAGGGCGGAGGGGGGGGCACAGCAGTAGTTGTCGCCCCACATTAGGATGTATTTTGTATCCCACTCGTTTTAGAAGAATGCCCAGCACAGAGCAGAGGTCATGTGCATTCGTCCTGCTCACCGCCTCATGCCACACAACAGCCACATTGTTTGATGACCGCCCAAGCCCTGCAAATGTCTCATTGAACGCAATTATTCGTTTGGTGAAGACAGCACGATTTTACGCCTGGTAACCTAGGCAGTATCATGAGTTTTTGGAGATCTACGACAAGGTAAAAATCTCACCTACCTCTCTGGATTTCTTAGCATCAGCTTGATAGGCAGCTTTAGTGAATCTCTTTTTTCCCCTGTCTGTTTCTTGTAATTAGTGCATAGAGCACACTCACAGGGCTGGGCTTTACCAGTCTCCTCTATGTGAGCTTTGTATCGCTTATACCCCTCACACTCTTCAGGTCCCAAAAAAACAGCGAAACTGATGTTCATTTAATGTACATCCTTCCTGTGTATACGTCTTGATACTGATCTGGCCTGACCGTGTTGTTGAAGTTGGCATGTATGTCTGAAATAGTTGTATCAGGGGCATGTAAAGGCGTTTTGAGGCACGCCTCCCCCTCCTTTAGTGATGAACAGCGGGGTTGTACTTAGTATAGATGTATGTGTCCATATCTCACTGTGGTCCATTTTGTTGGGTGTTTTTGGCTCTCATGCCTTCCTCTTTTATCTGGAGTTGGACTTGTCCTTTCAAGAGATGCGCTGCCCAAAGATTCTCATCACGGCTGTGTGGATGGCACAAACAAACATCACTGCAAAAAATCTGCATCAGCAAAAGATTTTACTTTCGACACCAGGGAGTCAGTTATTTCTGGTTGCTTGACGTAAATGCCAAGGTCACTTGGTAACTCCAAGGCAGAGCAACGTAAATGCTCAGTTGTTAAGGTGAAAATCGGCACCTGGAATGGGTCTATTTTGGGTCAAAGTATCAAAATTGGGATGATGGCATTTTCTTTCAGTTCAAGTCATCTGCTTTGCTTCAAAACTAGTCATTTTCATTTAGGATAAATTTCTTTTTTTTTTTAAACGGCATTTGAAAGTGACCCATACCACCATTTTTTGAAAATCCTTTAGAAGAACACACGAATAGCCTTTCATTGAGGCCCAAATAACTCATTCACCCCTGCAGTAAAATGGATCCGCTCTCCAACCTTTGGAAGGCTTACACTATCCTCTATCATACATGACCCGATGCACATCCAATCAAACGCCTTTATTTTATATTAAGTTTTCCATTGCTTGATGTCAATCGGTGCTCAAACTATCCTTTTCATTTTTACTCTCTCTCCGCGAAGACTCACGGAGAAGTCCGGATGTCTCAATTTGAGGCTTCCGCTTTCCCCGGCGCCCAATCGACAATCTGCAAGGCCGTGTTTTGGGTGTGCTAAAGGATGTGTTAGATTTGTTATTTTTTCACTAAACCTACCGTTTAGCAGTTATTTCGATTCTCGCCGGACAAGTTACGGACCCCCATCCGTCACTACGTCTCGCCTAATGAGACACGCACCAATGGCCTGCATATTAATAACCTTATTTTAACACCAGCAGTTCAAATGCAATGACAAAGGTCAGTGTGACATATCGGACTGGAGCTAACTAATGCAAGCCGAAAAATTTTGACTTCATTTGCTTTAATGTTTGACCATATTCTAAACATGAAACTCAACAGAGTTATCTAGTTTGCATGCTTCATAGAGATGCTGTATGTAAATAACAGATTTAACTTTCATAGAATCTGTCACAATTTCTGAAGGCTGAATCCCCCCCCTTCCTACCCCTAAAAGAAGGTTATATTTATGGTGGGAGTTTGTATCTAAGATGGTTTCATGTATATTCACTTATTACTGAATTTTGGTCTCTAGGGAAAATTAAATGGTGTGCTCAACTATGGGAAATCCTCCCAACATTTTTACTTTTGGTACTAACAAGCAAAATAGGCCGTTGGGGCCCTTTGAGTCGGAGCGTATCCTGGATTCTATCTTGTGAAGCAGAACAAGTTACAATGTTATACATCACCTCCAGGGCAAGATGCCAGTCTGTCATAGGCTTTACTTCCTAGCTTATGCTGCTGCATTTGCCTCTCTTGATCAAGTGGGAAATATGTGCCGTCTTAATCCCAAAGTCACATTAAAGTAAGCATTTCAGGATTTAAAAGTAGACCAATAGCCTAACCACACTAGGTTAGTAAAAAATTTTAGTCATTTAACTCGTTAATGGATTCATTACCATTCTGATGAAAATATGTACTTGCCAAATTTTCATATATTTGATTTTTTTTTATGTGTGCAGTCTTTTTTTTTTTTTAGTTAATTTTTTTGTGTGATTCATTCTTAACTTTAGGCTATGCCAATGAAGTCGGAGAGGCTTTCAGGAGTGATTGTCCCAGTGTCGCTTGTGAGAGCAAGTTATGGTGCCTTCAGTTTTTATGTTCTGGCAGACTCTGTTGACAAGGGCGAAGATGTGGCTGGTGATGTTTTGCAGCTGTAAAATGCTGAGTTCAAGGATAAAGACATTTCGTTATCAAATGAATAAATTTGAAAAATTAAGATTATTGAAGCTCAAGTGAATTTGTTGCATTTTCTTAAACAATATCGTAGGCGTGCTAATACTTTGGCGAAGTTATTTTAGGTAGTTTGAAAAAGTGAGGAAAATCCCTCATTTTTGGTGGAATATATTTAACTACATTGTTCTTAAATGAAATGTCAATGAAAGCTCAGGAATGCCTCAACACATTTTGTCCACATTTGCTATGATGATAGACCATGAATGTGGAGTCTTAATGAATCAGTTTCATTTTGGCCAAGTCTGGCCTTGACGAATATGTTAGCACACTGACGATATGTATTGTGTATATATGATATGTTGTTATATTTCATTTTTTTCTTGAAATACCACAGTGTATTGTTTTACTGTTACTCTTGTAGAATTATTTTTTTTAAAGATTGTCTAGCTTTACTATTGAGACAAGTGAATTTATCGTTTTATCTTTGCTACTTTTTAATTTTTAAAATTTAATTAATTTATTCCTTAGAAAAATGCAAGAGAGCCCATCAAAGTACAAGAAATCTGGAATTGCATTTGCTGACACTCTTGCTTGCAAGGACTAGCATCAGTAGTTTTACCAGGTTTCACCATCCCAGCAAAATTTGCTGGCTAGCCAATTGACTTTGAAAAAAATGCCAACTTTACCAGGACCCATTCAAAGATGGGGGGTAGTGACGATTAGCCTTGGTGCTATTCCATTCATCATTAAAGCCAATCGATGAATCTGTCCACTATGCACTAGATAACACGCTGCGAAAGATCTATTTTGATTAACATAGCTATGATAAAGCTATGCTAAAACATTTTTTAAGTTACAGAACTGCATGCTGCATTTCATGAAAGTCTTTCAAAAGTGCTATTGGTTGATGATTGTCATTACAAACAGGAGAATCATGAGATTTGATTTATAGAATTACATTATAAGGCTTGATATATATAATTTTCAGTTGGTCGTTTTTTGTTAGTTAAAGGTTCTGTTACAGGCCACTGAAAGTATCTGTATTATGCATTTAGGTTTTGAATGATCCCAACATCGTTTTCACGTGAAAAGGTTTTCTTCAAGAAGTAACATTTAATTAAGAAAAAATTAGATATTTCCCGGTCTTTGAGTAAAACTTTCATTCACCTAACGCCATTTTAAACAGGTTACATAAAAAAAGTTTGTATAGTATTATAATTTACTTATGTAACCTCAGTATTGAGCACCGACTTGATCTAAGATCTTACATGCTATCGCCCGGTAGAACAATATGCTTGTTCTTATATAATAGTTGTAAGAAAGACTGTAGTAATGAGAAATATATATTTGATTTTGTTTGCAATGAGTTCAAGGTTGCTTCTTGCGTTAAGAAAATCAAGTTTTATTTGTTTTGCTTTTAGGTATCTTTTAAAAATAAGTTTGTTTTCTTTTCATTTCTTATTTTTTATGGTCTCTTGTTGTTTTAGGACGTTTATAACTAGGGAGACTGTTTCTCATTATTTATTTTCTTGTTTTGTGTTGTCTCTTGTTTTTTGTGATGATAAAAACCTAGGGGAAGAAGCAGGATGCATCCGTTTAAATTTTGTATAAGTTTTAAGTTTAAGCAGTGGAACTCCATTTCCTTTCTTTAAACGAACATTCATCTTTAGGGTGAAGAACAATATGTTATCATATTTGCATTTATTAGACATAGTATGACTTCTGTTTAGCTTAATTATTGTTATGATTATTGATCTCCGAAGTTGAACAAATACTATATTTATTGATCTCCCGTGGACAAATACTGTATTTGTGATTCTTAGACTTTGCATCATCAGACCACATATATCGAAGTTTATGCATTAATTAAGTACGTGCCATTTATATTTTGCACAATTTGGCACTGATTTACATTACTTCTTCCTTAGAAGTCTTCTTTCCATCTCACAATCTCGATCCTCAAATTCTATTACTTTGAAAAAAATCTGTCCATCAAAATTCTAGAAAAGCCCTGATCTTTCTACCTTTAAACAAGACAAAACCAGCTTTTTAGAGTTGCTTTTATTAAATCATCTTTTGTTGTTTTAATCTTGGATAGTATTGTGTTGAATGTATTGTCTTATCATTGTGTAGCGCCATCGAACATGTTAGTGAATTTTTGTACTATACAAATTTGTATTATTATTATTATTATTATTATTATTATTATTATTACTATTACTATTCCAAAAACAAAAGCTTTAAAAATCAATTCAAATCATTTTCCCATTCTTTCACCTTTCGCCCATCCCCTGTAAATACTGTTAAAAAACAGTACCCCTCAACTCACATTATAACATCTTCATATATCATCATGCCCAATCTTCTATGCTTTCATACTAATTCTTCTCTTTTCATTCAAAGCATGACTCTGTTACTTCATCATTTTATTTCCTATGTCTTGATTTGTCTACTCTTTACACATTGAAAAGTTCTCCACATTCTCTCGCGATGTCTCATGACGTCTTGACTGTTCTCGATCTCCGCCATTTGCTATATATATATGTGCATAGCTGACAACCAGTACGTAAAAAATGTGTTACGTACATTTTTTTTTCATTTTGAGTCTGTAAGTCTGTATTTACCTTGAAAAGTACGTAATATGGGTTATCTGTAATTTTTGTTTAAAGAAACCCTAAACAACGACTGTGACTGAGACTCAGAGATTGGGGTGATGCTCCAAAAACACCATTCTGGGTTCCCAATGCTACCGTCGCACTTTGCCAGAAAGGCCAGCGATCAACAGAGTTTTTATGTCTTTTTTACATCAAAGTGACGTTATCAATGTTTTCTGGAATATTACGGATGTCATGCAAGTGGCAGCCATGTATATGGAATAATCTTTTATTTTATATTGCAATGGAAATCTGTTGACCCGGTTAATACATACCTCTGTAATGTCTCTAAAACTGTTTTTACCAAAGTACTTTATTATCCTTTCTTTTCTTTAAAAAATTGATCAATAAAAGAAACTGCTTTTAGTCTTTGTGTTATTTCACAGAGTTTATATGATCATTGCTACGCACACTATCCCCTTCCGCTCACCACTGTCTTCCTGTCTCGCAAAAGTCCAGATGCGGTTTTACTAACCCTTTTTTCCTGTTTGAGTTTTTTCAGGATTTCTCTCTCTCACAATTTTCTATTCCATCAAACGGTGGTGCATGTATCAAAGCATGTTATCTCTTATCTCATTAATGTCATTAAAATTTAAGCACTGACCTATGCTGAGATATTCTGTAAGTTATCTTATAGCTTCACCCAGAGATCAATACATAATATTGAGGTGGGTGATGTAAATTATACATTGCATCGAATCAAACAAATATTAAAAAGTTCCGTTTTTTATTTTTTTTCTTCGCTGTGTTTTCCCACAACTTCATCTTCGATAAGCATTTACCATTGCAATTGATGTGATGCGCTTAAGTGCCTTATTTATTTGAAAAATATCACTGCCTGTGAAATGCCATTGAACAACTTAACAAAAAAAATTTGTGACCGTTTTGTTTCACCTCAATACTGCCTTTGCTTTTACTTTGATAAACCACTTTGTCTTTTAGCTTTTAAGTTGCTCTGTTGTGGGAACTTTGTTGGTGTTTATTTATTTATTTATTTTTCCAGTTATATCATGTATATGAAAAATGTAATGTAACCCATCGTATATAATATGAGGATTTATGCATGCGCATATAGGTATGTACATGTACACGCATGTATATGAAAGAAGATGATGTGTGTATGCAGGTGTGGGAGTGTGCTTTACGTAATATACACCACAGTGTAATTTCTTTATGGAGATAGTAAAGTCATCTTTTATCTTCTTTATTGTTCACTCCTTATACACATTCTCCTGCCCTTGCCTCCCCTCCCCTCCCATCCATACCCACACTCCTTTTTTCTCCTCACTTTGGATCCCTTCTTCCACTCTGGCTTGGGTGGTTGGCGGCGTTGTTGGTAGGTCCTATTTCTTTCCTTTCATGCTTTCAATTGTCTTTCGTTTACTGTCTCCTCTGATTCACCCTGAGATCACTGCAAATGGTGGACGGCAAATTTCAACGAAATAAACAAAATGAACCACAGCAGCCCTTTGTGGCCTCATTATCTTATTGTTATTGTATTGAATATCATTTTTCTTTATTTCATCACCTTTTTTTTTTAATGTAGTAGATGGATTTATGTCCTCTGTCTGATTCCGTACTGTCAAATATCAGCACTCATGTACACGGTCAGAGAACACTTGAAGTGACTTAAAATTTCTAACACATTTAAGAATGCACATGTAGCTCCCAGTGATTGGTAGTTAAAGCAATATTTCTTCAAGACCGTTAAGGCCCCTAGAGCCGTATCTTATCCTGGTTTCTATATCATGAAAAAGAAAAGATGATAGTCGTATATGATCTTTTGGACAGGATGCTAGTCTGTCACAAATTTTACTGCCCAGCTGTTTCACCTGTTCGAGACGGGGAATGCGCATTGAATGTCTTTTCAAAGGAACACAGCATTATTGAAGCTAGCATTGCCATGATTTGAACCCAGGACCCTACCATCAGAAATGTAGCAGTCTAACCACTAGGGTTACCTATTCCACACTGATTGATATAAAATAAATCAGACAAAGTTAATACATGGGCCTTGCCTAGATATAATACATTAACATTAATTCTATTTATGTCATTGTTCTCTGTGTGTGTGTGTGTATATATATATATATATATATATATATATATATATATATATAATATGTCAAAGTATGAATATTATTATTATTATTATTATTATTATCAATTACCCCTTCAACCCCCC
>JAXRKP010000296.1:190000-255000 GCA_037039925.1 Doris montereyensis | reverse complement strand
TTTGTTTTTAACTGTTTTTGGAAGGAATGGATGTTAGGGCTGTTCTTGATGATCATTGGCAGAGAGTTCGAGACCATGGGACCATTGAATGAGAAGGCTTTCATGTCTAATTTTGTATTTGGAATGGGTGAGGTAAGGAGGATTTATTCCCAGATCTCAGTGGGCGGGGTGGCTGGTATACCAGTAACAGTTCAGACAGATATTCTGGAGCTGTTCCATGTAGTGATTTGTAAACTGTGCAAGCAATCTTAAATTCGATGTGCTTGTGAACTGGAAGGAGTGAAGGTCTTTTAAAACTGGCGTGATGTGATCTTTCGTATTTGTCCTGGTGACAACACAGGCACATTGATTATGTATCCATCTCAGGTTAATGTAGCATTTTTGCTTGATCTTTTTTATGTGATTTTCCATGGATAGAGTCTGATAAAAAATGAAGCCTAAATTTCTGACAGATCCATTGGCTTCAATGGTATTATTGCCAACGATGATGTTATTCATATTGGTTTTCTGAAGATTACACTTTGAGCCAAAAGTAATCAATTCCATTTTACTGTCATTTAGTTTCAATTTATTGTGGCCCATCCATTCTCGGATGTCTTCAATGCAGGATTCCATTTGTAATTTGATAGATGTTTCATCAGAAGAAGAGAATGGAATGTAAACTTGTGTGTCATCAGCATATAGATGAAATTGAAATCTTTGGTCGGTTATAACATCACACAGCGGTGTAGTGTACATGCTGAAGAGCATTGGTCCTAGGATTGAACCCTGTGGTACACCGTATTTTGAGATCAGTTCCGTCGATAATTTGTTATTGATGGTAACAATTTGGGTTCTGTTGAATAGGTAACTCTTTAGCCACTCAAGTGCAATACCAGATATGTTAAGACGCTTCTTGAGAAGAGATACGAGTAATGCTTGATCGATTGTATCGAATGCAGCACTTAGGTCGAGTAGTACCATCATGACGCATTTCTTGTTGTCAACAAGGACACGAATCAGCTGTTTCTGTTGAATGAGCCTTTTTATAAGCCGACTGAAATTTGGATCCAGAATATCACAGCTTTTATGTATTGAGTTAAAAAAAGAAAAGATACCCTCTGTTTTACTTTGTTTAAAATTTTAAATGATAAATTATAAACATAAATAGGTTTAGCTTGAAAAAGGAATGTTTATGAAATTGTTTGTATTTCTTTCTATCATTACTACAGCAATGGTGAAGAAGTTCCTGAAAATATTTTCAGATATTGTTTTTATTCTTACCTTTTTATTTCTTCTGTTACATTCAATTCTTATAGCTGTGAGTGAAAAGAATGTGTATTACCTTCATGCTCTACAACATCTTTTATGACAGATTCTTTAACAATGGACAGACTTATATTGAAATCTGTACTAGCAGCATTCTAAAGAGTTTATGATGATATCCTAAGAGTTAACCACATTACCATAGTTTTGTTATTTCTGCTTTTTGAACATGAGCCAGCTTTTGCTGTTTTGAGTCTGATAAGTCTATACTGTTATTGAAGTCTTCCAATTTTTGTCATCTGAGAGAGTTAGTTTAAATTAGATTATCAATGTTTTCTGGAATACTACGGACCATTGTGTAAGTTAGTTTGTGCGGTCAGAGTCTGGTTTGTTTTTATTTATTTGAAAAGGTTGGTAGGAATGTATACAGTTTAACCCGAGCCAAAAGTTATCATACATATTTATTTATTTGAAAAGGTTGGTAGCAATCTATGCAGTTTATAACCCAAGCCAAAAGTTATCATACGTATAAATCTGTTCATCTGCAAGTAATACTTATCTGTGTTTGATTTTGGGTTCTTGTTGGGCTTTTTGCTGCGAGGGGTTGGGGATGTTATGTTTTGGCTTTGGGTTGGGGATGTTATGTATTGGCTTTGGGTTGGGGATGTTATGTATTGGCTTTGGGTTGGTGTTGTTTATTCTTAAAATAAATATAACTTTTATTACTCATACTCTATGGTTTGACCAGCCACTAATTACCTATATACAAGTATAAGCAATGACAAATGAGAAGGCTTACAATCCTACATGTTTATATCCCACAGACTTCTTAGCAAAGTCAAGGGTTGTGCGCTGGGTTTCAAAAGTCTTTATTCTACGTTGGATGTGGGAACTTGGTTGAGCTTGATTTGTATATATACGTTAGTGAATTCATTGTCTTCGTCTTTGAACTAAGTGGGTTTGCCAGTTTCAGCAAATTAATTCATTGTTGAGCCAAATAAGTCTGGTTGTTTTGTTGTTGTTTTTCACAATAGTTTCATTGGTGGTTTAACTGCGGTGCATGTTAAAATTGTTAGGGACAAGAGGTGCCATGATATTCAATGTACTGTCCCTTAGTCTAGCTGTGGTGGATGTTGTTGGGGACAAGAGGTACCATAATATTCAATGTCCTGTCCCTTAGTCTAGCTGTGGTGGATGATGTTGGGGACAAGAGGTGCCATGATATTCAATGTCCTGTCCCTTAGTCTAGCTGTGGTGGATGTTGTTAGGGACAAGAGGTGCCATGATATTAAATGTTCTGTCCCTTAGTCTAGCTGTGGTGGATGATATTGGGGACAAGAGGTGCCATGATATTCAATGTCCTGTCCCTTAGTCTAGCTATGGTGGATGTTGTTGGGGACAAGAGGTGCCATGATATTCAATGTTCTGTCCCTTAGTCTAGCTGTGGTGGATGATGTTGGGGACAAGAGGTGCCATGATATTCAATGTCCTGTCCCTTAGTCTAGCTGTGGTGGATGTTGTTTGGGACAAGAGGTGCCATGATATTAAATGTTCTGTCCCTTAGTCTAGCTGTGGTGGATGATATTGGGGACAAGAGGTGCCATGATATTCAATGTCCTGTCCCTTAGTCTAGCTGTGGTGGATGATGTTGGGGACAAGAGGTGCCATGATATTCAATGTCCTGTCCCTTAGTCTAGCTGTGGTGGATGTTGTTGGGGACAAGAGGTGCTATGATATTAAATGTTCTGTCCCTTAGTCTAGCTGTGGTGGATGATATTGGGGACAAGAGGTGCCATGATATTCAATGTCCTGTCCCTTAGTCTAGCTATGGTGGATGATGTTGGGGACAAGAGGTGCCATGATATTCAATGTCCTGTCCCTTAGTCTAGCTGTGGTGGATGACGTTAGGGACAAGAGGTATCATGATATTCAATGTCCTGTCCCTTAGTCTAGCTGTGGTGGATGTTGGGGACAAGAGGTGCCATGATATTCAATGTCCTGTCCCTTAGTCTAGCTGTGGTGGATGATGTTAGGGACAAGAGGTGCCATGATATTCAATGTCCTGTCCCTTAGTCTAGCTGTGGTGGATGATATTGGGGACAAGAGGTACCATGATATTCAATATCCTGTCCCTTAGTCTATCTATAGTGGATGTTGGGGACAAGAGGTGCCATGATATTCAATGTCCTGTCCCTTAGTCTAGCTGTGGTGGATGTTGTTGGGGACAAGAGGTGCCATGATATTCAATGTTCTGTCCCTTAGTCTAGCTGTGGTGGATGATGTTGGGGACAAGAGGTGCCATGATATTCAATGTCCTGTCCCTTAGTCTAGCTGTGGTGGATGTTGTTGGGGACAAGAGGTACCATGGTATTCAATGTCATGTCCCTTAGTCTAGCTGTGGTGGATGTAAGGGACTAGGTGAACAAAAACTTTTCAATCTGCTGCCCCTTAGCCTAGTGATGAGTAGGATCAACATGTTTTAATAATGATAATAATAATAAGAAGAAAAATAAATATTTATATGGTGCCAAATCTCATTTAATACTAGCTCTAGAAGCCCTGACTGGGCGATTTAAAAAAAAGGGATATAACATTGAATCATCAATTGCATATCATTGTCCAGAATGGATAGAAATTTATAATGTGAAGTGATTTGAGAACTAAAGATAACAAATAGAAGATCAATGTCTACAGTTTTAGTTTTGGCTTGTTTTTGCACCAACTATGGGTAGATTGTTACTGTCACTATCGTTAAGTAATGCTTGGAATAGTTTCTTTCTTGTGACATGTGGAAGATCTCCTTACAATTTACAACCTGAGAAATTAAAGTTAAAGAACTTTTTGTCATAAAAGTATTGTGGTCTTCCTGTCCAATCAAATATTTAATTAAAGTTACTGCCAATTTCAAGAATGTACTTAAAAACTCTGTCTCAGAGTTGAAATCACATGTAAATTACTCTTTTCTTCATTGACTGAATTTAAATTCAGTTGTTCAAACTTTGAATGGGAAGCAGTGTAGATCTAATATATTTATATATGATCACTGATGAAGGTTTGTATTGTTTTATTCCAAGTATTTCAGATATTGATCAGTCTTTATACCCATCTCCTGTGAACATATATATTTTTCTATTGCAACTCGTAAGAAGGAAAGCACAAAACATTATCAAATAAAGAGAAATCCTAGAATGATAAGGCTGTCCCTGCGGAAACTTGCAAATTAAAACCTTAACAAATGCCGAAAGAAAAAACAAAATTTGCAAAAATTGCCATAAATGTCTTTTTGAGATGAAATTAGAGAGAGAAAAATGTACATTAAAGAGTCATGACAATGATAAAATTATCATTACCGATAAGCCCACTGGAAGAAAAAAGTGGACTAAATCGCTAGTTTGGCTTGCTTCATCAAGAGAAAACCAATATATTATTTCAAATTCAATTTTAAGATAATATAAAAAACCTACAGATTGTGAAAATTGGGCAAAAATATTGCTATTTATTATGGAAGAGTCAGAAAATTGTGGCTGTAATTTGTCATTTGCGGCTGCGATTTTTCTGCTGGGATATAATGGGTAAATGATGAAGAAAACTAGTACTACTAGTATATTTATGTCATTGTGTTGAAAAATTATTTGCCTGATATTATGATTCAAAATTTGTCTTTTCATTTTAATTGCATTTATAATTTCATTTAGAAATAACCAAAATTTCCAAATGGTTTTCTACATGTTTTAACCATGAGATCGATTTTCTGTTAATGAATCTGCTGGGATTTTTTAAAATCATTATATTATTATTATATTTCGCAAGCTCTGTGCTTTCTTGTCCTACCTCCAGTTCAATAAAAAAAAAAACAGTCTTATTATTGCTTAATCTTGTTATTCAATAACATTTATTTTGTTTACTTTTTGTTGAAATGTGCAGTCATGTTGTGTAACTGCTTTTGTAATATGATAGCACTAGCAGTACATTGTAGTTACAAAATGAGCTGAATTAAGACTGATTGTGATATTCAACCATGAGTTGAAGAATAATTTTCAAGAAAAACACCTAGTTGAGCAGGGGAACTCGGTAGTCTGGAGGCAAGGTATCGGCCTCTCAACTAAATGTGAAAGGTCATGGGTTCAAGCCCAAACAGTTCAAAAATTTTCTTGAGTTTTTTTTAATGAAATCTCAGGGTAAATTAAGTGGAAACAGCTAAATGATAGAGTGAAGAAAGGAAAGAAGTAGGACCTACCAGAAACACTTGCCAACCGCCCACTCTGTTTCATCGAAATTTACCTCATTCACTATATGTGATGAAGGTAATGACAGCGTAGTTAGCTCGGTTGGTAGCACGCTTTCTTTTCATGGCAAGGTGATGGGTGCCGACGCAGAGGTCTCGGGTTCGATCCCCATGGTGGCCAGGATTTTTTTCTGTCTATTCCTTGTATTTGTCTCATCTTTGTTCCTATGGGGCTTTCATATGATCTTGTGTCATTACCTTCACTTCCAACATGCCCCCTGCCTCACTGTTTGTCTATATGCGATGAAATAAGATGAAAGATCTGATAAGTGAAGAAAGGAAAGAAGTAGTAGAACCTACCTGCAATTCCCGCCAACCGCCTACTTAATTCAAATGAGAACACCACATAAAGACATGAGCAAAATAAAACAACTACAATACAAAACAAAAACTCCCAACATAAATGTTGAAATCTGACAGATAGGCCTACTAGATACGTAATGTTTCATTGCAACTTACTCCCCCTCCCATCCACCAAGTGTAGCAATCTCAGGCTGAATTTTTTAAAAAGGAAACAGCAAGATGAAAGACATGTAATAGAACGAAAGGGAGGAAACAGGACCCACCATTATCACAAATGCCTGATAAACCATCCACACACAATGCACGTCTACACTACAAGAAAAAAACTACAAAAAAACAGAGAAGTTTTTTTCAGTTGCACTAATTTTTATATACTCGTAGAAGTAACTTATCATCAACATTGTGTTGTAAATAAGACATGCATAAATATCATAGGAATTGTCATGATTACACTACTAGTAGTACTACATGCACATGCATGGAGGGATAAAACATTTTTGTTGTACAGGATAGAAAAAAGATATTATATATATAACTATAAGATTTCATCTAGAATAATATTTACATGAGATATTCAATATTTTTTTATCCTTGTGAATAAATTTTTTTTACAACACCTTATTGCTTCGTTTCACAATCGAAACTTGTGTAAGTTGATCTTGCATATATTTATAAATATATAATCATATATTATAACCGTGTATTGTAAATCTCTAAATCAAACATATGATAAGACATGATGAGAAAGGGGGGTGGGGGTGGGGGTGGGGAAGGAATGAAAAAAAATTGATGCCGGCACCTTCAATTCCCCAAGTAGAATAAAGAGTAGACAATAAAACTGTACAAAAAACCCTCCTAGAATATAGGTGTATTATAATCAAAATGAAGATGGAAATAGAAGAAAATAAGAGTATAATTATAAAGGAGAATTCCTGCAGAGCATTAAAGACTGACTAATCAATCACATGTGCAGAAAGAAATGAACATGTGACTCAGCAGGGGGCATTGAACCAGCATACATATGGCATAGAATGCTATAGTGTAGCATATACTTTACATTTCAATAATTGTACAAAATATGCCAAGTAGGCCAGAAAGCCTACTGCAATTGGAATGGGAACTAGCATAGCAATAGAGAGAGCGGAGATTTAAGTTGGCATTGGAGGTGTCTCTTTTTTCACCACCATGAGTTATACTAGGCTATAGGGAAAGATATCCACCAGTCTCATTATGGGGGTTGATTTTCCCCTCTCTCTCCCTGTCTAACCTCTGTCTTTCTCTCTCGTCCCCCGTGATTCTATCAATCTGTGTGTGTGTGTCTCTATCTGTCTGCCCCCCCCCCCAATCCATGACAATGACTCAATGACTACAAGTATAAAGATATAAGTATAGGTACGTTGTAAATGTTGTAAACGTTAACAGGAAAGTAGATTCCAGAGTAGACAGAGGCTTAACATTAAGTCCCATGAGTCATGTTGTGGGTCAGAAAAGCAGACAACAATGAGAGAGAAAAAAGCAACTGACAACAGCACGGAAGCCATTGCAGATGCAGTCCTGTGCCAACAATAACTTGGTTTGGGTGACAGGTTAACTAACAAATAAATTACAAAAGATTTACTCTTGAAACATTCCGTCGAGGTTTAGACAGACATCATGCGAACGGGAATCAATACATCATGTGTATTGGTTTCCTATTTTCCCATTTTTTGTCAATAAATATATGCCTCAGTCTTCACCTCCCTAACCATCTTTTTGATTATTCACACACACACACACATATATATATATATATGTATATTTAAATAAGTATAGTTAAGCAATATTATAGTAAAGTCACAACCCTATTGCATGAAATTAAAATAAAAGTTAATTTCCTTCAACGCTGTATAGGGGAGTTTATTCTAGCCTCTAATATATAGTGTGAAGCAGAACAGGGGATAATAATTGCCTCCTGGACATGGCGCTGGTCTACTGTCGTACGGTTTATTCCCAAGCTGGTTATTGAACCCATTTGCATAAAAGAGGCACTAAAGCAGAGAAATTTTAACCTTCACAGAAGGAAACAGAAAATACCATACAGGCTAGTCTGGAGAAAGATCATTTTGGGCATCTTAACTGGAAGGAAGAACGGGACTGATAAAGAAAGAAAGAAAGACAAGAAAGAAAGAAAGAAAGAACCTATCAGCAATACCCGTCAACTGCCGACCTGAAATGAGTCACAAAAGACATAGATGAAATGGTCAGACTCAATATGTAAGGTCTGTACGTTGTCTTGAAATTAGTACAGTGGTGTCGGCCTAAGAACCCGCCGCCTGAGAACCCGGTCCGCCTAAGAACTCGCTAATTCCGTGCAACAGAATTTTTCTTATACAAAACTACCCCCTTAAGACCCTGTTACTACGACCCGATCCACCTTAGAACCCGGTCTGATTGTGAGCTGAGAATCATGAAAAAACATTCACACTCAATTTAATGCTAGTGATTGCCGATAACATGTGATACGTTGCAAGTGAATCAAAGAAAGGCGGGTGGGAAGTCTATTGCATTAGTCCAGACACTAGTAGTAGGTGTAATAAATACGTCACACGGGTGTGTGCCAGACGCCGAATGACAGACACGAGGAAGTCTCACAACCCACCCTGTCCATCTTTCCTGTCCACCCGTAACCATGCCTTGGCGCCTTGGGCACAACAGATGATCGAAGATTACGTAGCTGTTGCGTGCCAAGAAGTGGAGGCAAGGCACTAATGCGGCTCGCATTGCAACATCAAAGACGGGTGACAGGAGGGACAGCCCTCTTATTGTTGGAACTTTTCTCAGGCCGTCTTGCATTTGTGATCAACTTTCCTCTTTTCTGATTGTTGGTTTTCAACATGTACGGAAGTGATTGTACAAATCGCTACATTGTTTTGTCATAATCATGAACTTTCATTCATTTGCTTGGCTCGCTGTGGGGCTCGATCCATCTACCTGCAAAGACCGCAAATAATTAAAATGTCATTTCAAGCACAGCTTCAGACTCGGACCATTATAATGCATAATGCCTACACGAGGAAATTCTCTTGATATCATTATTATTAACAAACAGAAACTGTTTATCTATTGGGGTTTAGTCAAAATTTTTTGGTTATAGGGAAATAACCAATACAAAATATATATGAATAGTGAAGTAAAAATACAAGACATGTCGGAGTTTACTTTAGAACCCGGGCTGGCCAAGAACCCGCTGTTTCTATCTCCCAACGACCGGGTTCTTGGGCGGACACCACTGTAACAGTAATATTGGAATCATTACAGACTTGTGTTCCTTTCGTTGCTCTTGACGACTACATTTAAATGAAAGACGTTTGTTTCGTTAAAGAAAAGGTGAGATTCTGAGATTCTTTTTCATGTGGCAAAAGACGTAGACACACATGAAGAGACGCTACACAGATAAATATCAATAGATGTGACTTTCTGGTTAGTTGAACTGTAATGTAGTATTTACCCTGTCTACCTACCACATGTGAAGATCTCAGAGTGAATTAAAAGGAAACAGCAAGATGGAATCAATATATGAATAAGAGTGAAAGGAAAAGCGCTGTGACTACAATGGGTGAAAGAGTTTTCTTAAATTTCAAATATTTTTTTATTATATCTTTGAAGAATGACTTAACACAAAAAGGGAAAATGCTGCTGCTGATGATACCCTTCTGGAACTCATGTGACAAACTGAATATGCCCCTTTCTTAACCACACAAGAAGTGATACCCACTGGAGCCGGAGCTTATCTCCGTTTTTATAGAATAAAGGGGACTCCGTAATCCAGAGGCAAGGTGTCGGCCTCTCAAGCCAAGGGTCATCGTGGGTTTATGCCCCGCCAGCAGGTTGACACGCTGTCTCAATTTTTTTTAGAGTAACCCCCCCCCCCCCCCCCAAGGTAGATGGGCCGGAAACGGACGATAAGGAGGTCCTGTGTGCAGATCAGAACATTCTGTGCGCGCCGCACAAAGCGGGACATGTGACAATGCACCACCTTCTGGACAAGATGTAAGTCTGTCACTTGTTTGTTCTTCCCAAGCTGATGCTGGCACCCATATTATGAGCCTTGATTGAATGAAGAAATACAACGGAACACAACATGGGACCTAGCTTTACCGGTCTTCAAACCCAGAACCCAGCAATCCAAAGTCTGGCAACCTAACCACGAAGCTTAAACTTAAATAAGAAGTGACAACAATAAAAAATTTAAAAAATCTACTGTGCAGGGATTTTGCAAGGGATTACATACCTATTAACATGCATTCATCATCTTATACGAGTACTGCATGCATTGATAGAGAAGAAAGAACATAAAAATAAACTACACCAAGTCACATGAGTTTTTAAATGGCAAATTTGTTACCTATAACTTGAAACACAAATACGGTCATAAAACTGACCAAAGGAAAATAGACATGCAGGAACCAGCCTCAAGTTCCCAGTCATCAGTTATACTATCAGTGACATTGCCAGCTACATGCTACCTTGTCCTAACTCCAGATTTGCTTATTTTCTAGATATCGTTACCCTGAGTAAGAGAGACTATAAATCTCCATTTTTATGATGACACACATGACAATGTATAAATATCTCAATAGTGCTTCATTGATTTGCGATACTGGAAAATAAATTTTGTTCTAGTGTCGATAAGTTGTGGTTTTTATAAAGTCAAATTTTCTTTTCCTCAAAACTGGGAACCTGGAGGTAGGACAACACAGCATTGAGCTTATGACACATTAAAGCTCAGCAGTGAAATACATCTGAATTGAAAATGTATCGTCAGAGACACTAGTGTCTAAACATATTCAAGCCTGCCTGACGAAGGGGACTTGGTAGTCCAGAAGCAAAGTGTCAGCCTCTCAATCAAAAGGTCATGAGTTCAAGCCCCGCTAACAGTTGAAAAAACGGGATAGCATCTACCAGTAACCCCCGCCCACTTCCTCAAAACAACGCATTTAACAAAATAGGAATGTTAGCCATGTGTCTAAAAAGCAAAAAAAGACGCAAGAATTTCATTATATCAAAGACAAATTAATTTACCCATTTTTGTGATGATAAAAACAACTCAAATATGATGATAAAAGTATCAAACGTATTTCAACATTTAAACACTGAGCAAATCATAATATAATTATTTATGTAAAATAAAAAACCCATGGGTTTGGCAATGACAGTGTCAACTATGTATGACTTCATGAAGAATGTTCTCACAACGTATAAATATAATTAAATAAGCATTACACTATTTTGATTATGAAAAACGACTTAATCTGGAGCAGTAAGAGCCTCCATAGAGCCGCTCACAGCACTAAAGTAAAAACCTTGCATGAGTGCCACTAAATCCCGTGACACGCCACAACCTGCTGAATGTGTAAATACTGCCATCTTTAGGAATAGATTGCATGTGTATGAAAATGAAATACAAACAAACAAAAATTGATATTTACACTCATAGAGAGGAAGAACTAGAGCATTTGAAAGAAATTAAACTGATTGATAAATAATGCCTTACAATGCTGAAAAGAAAACCCTAAAGCATACCCCCCCCCCCCGAAAAAACCCAAAAACAAACAAAACTACAAACCATAACAATGAAATTTCACTTTACTCAAAATAGTTCAAATCCCCCTCCCCTACACACACAAACACACACACCACCCCCCCAAAAAAAAAAAAAAAAAAAAAGAAAGAAAAGGAAAAGAAACTCTTTCAAACAATATTGCTAAAAACAAAACTTTCCTCTACTTACACACACACACACACTTATGTACACACACATACAAGCTCAAGATAAGGGACATGGAGAGCAACTTCAGACTCACATAAAAATTCTGTATGGATAAGGACATCGCTGCAGATGATTACGTTCCTACAACTCTCGGTTAACAATCAAATGGTAAATGAAAATAATCGGTAAATCATTCAGCTATCTACATAATTTATATTGTTTGCAATACAAAGCAACAACAACGCTGTGCTCCAGCACTATTATCAACACGAAGATAGAATGTTTGCAATGTCATTGACGGTATTACCATAAATATGTTTATGATAAATACATATAAATAAATAGTCAGTTTTATATCATGCATCTAGGACAATAAATAGGTCCTCTAATCATAATAACCCTTGCAAAGTAAAATTTACATACATAAGACATTTAATCATTTAGAGAGATTCAGTCCATTTCTCTCAATACATGTACTAAATTCTGAAAATAATGCTAAAATCAAAAGTGATTTCCTTAATTAAACTTCAGGCACTTGGATGTGTTTGTCATTTTCATTCACACATAAAATGATCAAAACAACTCTGTAAAATAACGGTTCTGAAAATATGACAATAACTGAGCAGATTAGTACATGTATTTGTCTTTTTGTCACAACCATAGATTTGGAGCAAGGTATGTAAAAACAACTTGGTGTTTTAATTTTTTTGCTATTACACAGCCTCACAAAGATACCATGTGTGAAAGGCTTCATTGAGTTGAGCTTCAGTTTACTGGTCGCGACCCCAGATTTATATGATTCTAACTCGAAATTTGGGGTTGCAAGAGTTCCACGTATGCATTAGCGCATACATTTCCCCCCCTTTTACATGTGCTTATAAAAACGTGAAACAATCTCATGTAAAATAATGAGGCTCTTGATGATTTTATAAGTGAAACAAGGAGAGTGAAATCTTTGACCTGATTTTTCCCAAAAGAACCAAATTAATCTGGGGTCCTGATGTGTATAGAATAGATATAAAGATGTGTAAAAAATATATGCTCTTTTTTTTTCAAACTATACATATCAACATAAACCAGCAGTCTACATCAGCTAACAGATAGATGAATAAAACGTGTGATATAATACAGTGTGTACATGTGCCAAATGTGACGTTTACCCAATTGATAGGGCAAGAAGATCTTTTGTTTTGTTTTTTTAAATGAGGTGGACTCTATGAGTAATATAATATATTGCTAAAAGTTGTCATTCAAGTAAATATATATATTATACCTTAATGAACATGTATATATATATGTGTATTATTTACAGCCAGCATTATCTTAAAATTTATGTTCAAGTGCTTTATTTAAAACATACATCACACTTTGAAAATATAAGTACAGTCCATGATAAATATATACTTTAATAATTATCAATGTTATGTCTCATTAAAACTGGAGAGAGGGAAAAAAGACCTCTAGGAATGTGCTAGAAGATATATATCAGGTGGACCCACAAATAAAAGAACTTGAACTTTGAAGGTCAATTAACACAAAAACCACAGCATATTTTTCATTCTTATTCGCCATATTTTTAAGCATAAATTAGTAGTCTCTTAGGTGTGTAAAAGTCAATGCATTTTATGCATTAATGTAGTGTTTGTACAAGCTAAAATGTAAAAGCAGGGTGAAAAATGCAAAATTGAAAGCATTAACATACTGCATAGAAAAACAAATGTAGCTTTATTTAGCTTAACAAAGCTGAAAGCTTTAACCCGGAATGTCACTTCACCATTATGCACTATTTGCACTGCTATTGAAAACATTTTGGCTTCTTGTCTTCTGCTTGAATCAATTCTTTACAAGTTGTCAACAGTCTCACTTCAGAAAAAAGATTTTGTTGTTTGCTCTTCTGTTTTGTTGCGAATTTAGTTTAATCTTCATACTTGTTATCAAGTGCAGTTTAAAGAGATAATCTTTATCTAGTTCAATGTGCTGTTCGTGATGGCATTTAACAGTACCAATACTGCTATAATTGAGACTTTTTTAAAATAAAAGGGCGGGAGAGGATCAAGACTAGTGCAAGAATTTCCAAACAAACAATGGAATAAAGATTCTATTAATAGACTGATAAGAAAAATTACAAAAGCCGGATCATTAAAACATCAAATGGGCAGAGGTCAGTCAAAGACTGTAAGAACAGACATCAATGTTCAACGAGTGGAAGAATTTATTTCATCCCAAGAGGACAATCTGGGGCACAAATTGCCAAGAAAGATCCTGCAAGAACTGAAAATAAGTCGCACTTCTGTGAGTAGAATAATCAAATGTGATTTACATTTAAATACTTATAATGAAAACGAACTGGCAGAAAAAATGAGATCTTAATCCTATTTTATTTTTGATAGATTTACAATTTACATGTGAGGTAGCCAAACAAATAGTTTTCACTAACGAAAAACATGTTTACTCTTGAAACATCAAAGAACCGACAAAATGACGTTTTTAGAAATAAAATGTCACAAATTTCCCCAGAATGGTTGTATCAAGAGAAACATAGATTTTCTAAGATAGTTACGGTATCTGCTGATGTTTGTTGGAGAGGAAAAACAAAAATGTATTTCCCTGACACGACGAGAACAAAAGAAAATGCTGCGAAAGTATGTTACTCTTGGGAGAGTCTACTGCCAGATTTTAAGGCGCTGTACCCATGTGGTAACTTTATTATTCAACAGGATGGGGCTCCATCTCACACCAGCAGAGTAACACAAGAATTCCTCACTTCTCAAAAATGACGAATGACCCCAATGTCGGTAGATCTCAAACCTGTGGACTATGCCATTTGTTCTTGTGAGAAATTCACTGTTTCAAACAAAAACTAAAAGACAAGATCTTGTGAAAAATATAACTCTTTTAATAAAATAAAAAAGATTTGTTTCAAAGAAAAATGCGTAAGTGAACATTAAAATGCATAATTTGAAACTCCGGTTTTGGCTAAGCACATAATATATGCCTCTACAAATTTGACAATAACTCATGTATCTCTCAATATTTTTATTTGGAATTCATATTTCTAACATAAAGATAATTATATTTTCACCTTACCAAAGAGCATTAAACAAACTGTTCTTTGTTGAGTTATTAGACTTTAAATTTTGAGTTGTTTTTTTTGTGGTCCATCTGATATATATATATATTTTTTTTTTTTTTTCAAACAAACCCAAAACCTGCGCATTTTAAAAACCCTGTATTCTTTAAATGAAAAGCAACAAAGACATGTGTAAATTTTTCAAAACATAAAATGACCAAACCTTGCTTTTCAGGGACTTTTTGTCTGCCCCCCCCCCCCCCCCCAAAATCATTATAAATTAATTAACGCATAACTTGACTTAAGCAGGCAACCCTCAACTTCTGCATAGATATAGACTAGCCGAATTGTCTCCACTGATAGTACTGGGTGCCTGCAAATGGATGATGATCAGAGATGAAATAAAGACAAAAATCGATCACTGAGAATAACATCGAACTCCGCTGAGTGTAGGCCAATCTGCATGGCCTACATCTAAGTTGTGCTCCACCATCGCAACACTGCCGATTAGCCGGTCCTTCACAGCCGACCTTCAATTTAAACTGAGGGGGGGGGGGTTCTTAAATGTGCATCGGAGAGTAGCAAGCTCCACCATCGCAACACTGCCGATTAGCCAGTCCTTCACAGCCGACCTTCAATTTAAACTGAGGGGGGGGGGGGGGTTCTTAAATGTGCATCGGAGAGTAGCAAGTAGTACTACTCAACGCTTTTGAGTGGATAAAAACAGCTTTGAAGAAGACATAGGTGGCTGGCGAGTGAAAGTTGGGTGCTGTAAAATAGAAGATAATTCCAGATGGTTACAATCCATATCGCAAGGGTGTATCCCGGTTTCTATAGCATGAAGTGGAACAGGCGATAATACATCACCCTACTAGAAAGGGCTCTGGCCTGTTGCAGGTTTTGTTCCCCAGTCAACGCTGGTACCTATTTGCATCCATCTGCATTCATTTTAAAGTCTATAGTCAATGTATCTGCCTTTACGTTTACCATTTGACTTATGAAGCCTCAAAAACAACTTCTTACGTTTATTCTGACTATCATCTACATTACCCCTCACTCATCCATAGAGGTCTGTAATAGCAGAAGAGGAAATAATATTGAGCTCTCTTTCAATGCTATGGTGTCATAGGAGTAACAAGAACATAAAGGGGCGACTATTCAAAACATTCTTCAATTGTCTTGATGAGATGTACATGTTTGATCATAAATGGCAAGGAAAAAAGAGTGAAACTAGTGAAAGAAGAAAAGAAGAAACAAACAGGTTTTGAATTTACACATAAGAAGGCACAGAAGAGGTAGGGAGATTCCACAGGAAGCTATCGTCATCCTCAGGATTTGTGGGGCTTGAACCATACACTTCCTGGTTTGAACCCATGGACATTCGGTTCAGTGTTGCCCTTGCTGTGCCATTGGAATTCTCACTGCCAGGGGAAATCGGTTTGTTCACATTATGCCGAGGCCTCGGAACCGGACGTGGTTTATCTGGGTTATCGTTACCAGGCGGCGATGCAGAATTGTTGTCGTTGCTACTCGACGTTACAGGAGTATATGAAGGAATGCTGATGGTGGCCGTAGTCGGGTTGGAGGAAGCACTCAATGAAGCTGACGGACTGTTGTCAACGTTGTCACTGGGGACAAATTTCTTCTTAGCATTAAAGCTCTTCCGCACCGCTGGAACGGGAGCGATGGTCGGTTTCACCAGTTGTTGCTTAATTATTGCAGGTTTGGGGCGGAACCGGTGGAATGCGTGGTTTCTGGCCGCCGCCGCCGGTGGCTGCTTCAGCTTCTGCAGCTGAAACTGAGCCGGGGGCTTTTAACAACCGGTGATGTCACCAGTTGAATTTGGGCGTCTTCCACCCATCTGTACTCATTGCTGTTCGTGGGCACTGATGGTGGGTTCGCAGATAGAGGAACGACTGTTGTGTTTTGACTTTTGGCCGGCCCTTGACGTCGGTATACACAGAAACCCCGTTGCTTTTCCGCTGAACAGGGCTCGAGGGGGCGGTGATGGTGGGGGCTGGGTCTGCAAATTTGACTCCAGAGGTCAGGGTCAGAGGCGGAGGGTTGGAAGAGGAAGAGGCTGAGGAAAGAGTGGCAGGCGGAGGATTCTTAGGGAGGGAAGGGGGTAGGTACTCAGAGGTGTGAGATGAATGTCTCGCACTAGCATCTCTGAAATCACTCTGATGTCCGTCCATGCTCATGTATGCAGTGGGGCCTGAAAACGGTTCAGCCGCACTGGAGCTTCGTTGCCTTCCAATTGAGTTGGTGTAGCTTTGCGATGGTGCCATGTATTCTTGAGAGGGTGTTGTGGCCTCATGACTCGATGAGCTGTTACAGTTGTAAATAGAATCGTGATTTGAGCTCGCCCTGCTACCAAACCTCTCTCTTTCAGGTGCATTGTGTCCGTCAGTCTTTGAGTCAGGCGGACCTCTCGTGTCGTTAGGTTTATTTTGATCTAAAGAATGAGATCTCGTGTTCTTACTATACCTCTGAGAGTCGGAAAAAAGACGTCTCATTTGACTGGCGTCGTTTTTGTTCATGATCGCGATGAGGATGAGGCTTTTGCCGTAGCTGATGTGATGGTAACGAATCATCATAACCATTTTCAGGGTGATAATGCTGCTGTTGGTACGACTCATCCGAGGGCCGGCGGTTTTGATGCTGAGAATTGTATTTCTGGGAATGGCCACGTGGTCGCTGTTGCCGGTAAGAATCGTAACTGTCGGAGTGACTGTGATGTTGTTTCTGATGGTTGTCGTCATAACTGTCCGAGTAACGGTGTTGGTTATGATCATAGTAACCGTCAGATTCATGTTGGTAGCTATCATAGCCATCTGAATAGCGCTGATCGTCATCAGGGCGGGTGCCTCTAGCGACTGCATCATTTGTGTCATCAAACTAGAAGGGAAGAGAGAAAAATAAAGAGAGAATGAACCAAACGCATTGAAGGCCCAACATGTTGATAGGGTCTCGTCATTGTCCAAACGATATAAAAAATGCAGCATTCTATTTCCACAGCTGTACTTGAGTCACCTGCGGCTCAGTAGACACGATAGTCATCATTTCCCAGGTTGCCATGGAACTCAATATGACCCGTGTACTTACTTGGGAATGATCACAAAAGACACAACACCATAATGGTGTTTTACATTACGCATGGGAACATAGTTTAACTGTTCATTGGAATCTATAGAATTTCTGAAATCATATTAATTATGATATAGATATCATGCATACTCCCTCCAAACTCGCACACATAGACACAAATGCAGACACACACACTTTCTCTCTCATATAAGGACAGAAATCCAAGGGTACCTTATCAAACTGCATCTGGTCCTCACGGGTAAGAACTTGTGGAGCCCAGCTCACTCCCGTCATAGGAAAAAAGTCACCAGGAACAACATCCATTGGGTTAATCTAGGCCACGGAAATTTAAAAAAAAACCAAAACGTATAATTGTTCAATGTTCAATGTTTTTAGTAGCTACAAAGGCTTTCTAACCGGAGAAGAAACAACAACACTACCTGCTGAGTGTGAACAAGCCTTATAATAAAAAATAAACATGATACAGAAACAAAACATGGAGAAATAAAGAGGGCGATCAAAACAGTCATTCAGGAATGACAAATGTATGATTTTTCTCCTTCCTCCAATTTTTTTTCTTTTCGACTACTCCCTCTCTCAAGTAAATCTCAATTGAATGTATTTACTTGTTGGGTTAAATCCCCCCCCCCCCCCCCCCCAATCTGTCTAGTATTCCAGGTCCTAACAAAAACTATGACGGTCATAAAACTCCAAACAAATCACAAAAACCATCTTACCCCCACCCCATGCCATAAAAAACATCTCTGACATTTTCAAGTAGTAATCCATTTTGCATGCATTTTAAAAACTTTTTTTTTGTGCACACAAGGTGCGCATACCTTGTGATCAATAAGATCAGAGAAGATCAGCTCTTGGAAGAAGTACAGATCTTGCAGTCGTTCGATATCACAGAGACGCTTGTGGGGGCTTTTGGTCAAAATCTGTCAAACAGGAAGACAAGTTTGGGTTCTTTTTTTAGTGCACATACTTGTTATTCAAAACACAATTCTCAGGTAGTTGAAACCATAGTAACGTCAAGCCTTTTCTAAACTGTTAGCGCCCAAAGAGACGAGGTTTATTCCAGTCTCTATAGCGTGAAGCCAAACAGGTGATAATACATGGACAAAACACTAACCTGTAGCAGGTTTCCTTCCTCAGACGATGTTAGTACCCATGTACACCTTGGTCCAGAGTGGAAATGTGTGTTAAATGTATCTTCCAAGCAACACAACATCAAAGTTAGTATTCCCAGGATTCAAACCCAGAACTTCAAAATTCAAAGTCTGGCGGCCTAATCAATAGGCCACTGGCACCATAGTTGAAATGGCTTTGAACGAAATTGCCGAAGAATTAAGCCACAGGACCCACAACTGACCTCAAAGCCAGCTGAAGCCGTAAGCAAATTTGTTGCCATTCCAAGGGCTCTTCCTGAGCTCGAACGACTCATGATGATGATAATTGATATTAAGTCTGTAGGCTACAGCTTGAGCAGAAATAGGTTTTATAAAGCATCTTTTAAAAAGATTGAGGGGTTGACTTACCCTGTTGATAACGTCTTGAGCTGAATTGCTGATGTTTCCTGGCAGTAGGTAGTCACACTCAAACACTTTTTGGGCCATTTTGGTGTGTGTCTCTACACCATCAACAGGGTACTGAAATGATTTTTTTTTAGAAAGTGTGAAATTTCTACCAGAGTATCTAAAACTGACCATAACTATCTTAATATTTGATATCATATTGAAGGGAAATAAATTTCCTACCATTTTAAACACTGATTGGGTGATTTGCATGCTTATAGAGGGCGAGGGTGGGAGAAAAGGAGTGAGTGGGAAAAAATTGAAACAAAACACAGCTTTATTTTCATCAGATCTCTTCAAAATGCTGATTGATGTAATACAAATGGTTACC
Organism: Doris montereyensis; assembly: GCA_037039925.1. NCBI lineage: Eukaryota > Metazoa > Mollusca > Gastropoda > Nudibranchia > Dorididae > Doris > Doris montereyensis. Next base: position 235,353 of record JAXRKP010000296.1, on the reverse strand, counting down.
ATAGAGTAGTAAACCCAATGAGCTTTCAATCAATGTATGACATGAGGGCATTTGCTTGATAGATCTTTCTTGTATGAATTATTTTTAACTCACTACTTTTAGACAAAAATAAAACTTTTTTAGGATTCACTCCGACATTGTGGTTGAGTTCAACCGTAAAACAAGTGTTTGTCTCACCCACCATTTGAAGTGACCCAGTCAATTTCAATTCTGATTCTAGATCTATCTGTTCTTGTAGTAATAGGATTTGGTGTAAATCTATTTATTATAGTCATAAAACCAGACAAGGTAGAGGGGATGTCTGGATCTACATCTGCATCTAGATTTGGATCAACACTATCGCTAGATCAGTGAATTCATCACTACGTGTCGACTGATTTAGATTATCATTTCCTAACACAGGTCACTGACACCACTATCAACCTCCCTGACATCTGTTATTTCATTCATAAGGGCACTAGCCTGTGTTACATCAAACAGATGAGGCTGCTTTGACGGTCTGTCAGCCATCTCTATCGTTGAATTTTCATGAAACTCCAATGTTGACAGTTGGAAACGCTTTGGCAAGGTAAAAATGAACATAAACTGGAACAGAAGAGTCTAAAAAGTAGCACAAAGCTGCCTCCAAACGAAATGAGGTCCAATAACCAGCTCTTGAAGTATGCGTGGAGGTCGGAAAATGAATCGACGACTGGCTCGCTCTTCCAACAGAATAGGGAAAATCGCATCGACGACTGTTTCGTTCTTTCGACAGAGTAAGGGATATTGCATTGACGACTGAGTCGTCACTCCGGTCGGAATGAGTTAAACCTAAACCCTGGATACATTGTAACAGACGTTTCAAAAATTGGAATCGTACTCAAATATATAGTTATGGCCTACTGTCGGCCTAAATAGACACTGCCAAACAATAATCACTCTATTCTTTTCATGAATTCATGAATAAACCTAAAAGTCAGAACAGAATTGGAATCTGGGACAACTGACATTAACTTGATTCCATCAACAAACCAACAAAAGATTCTGCAAGACGAAAATAATTAAATATGCAAAGAGAAAAACAGATCCACAACGATCAAAAGAATAAGCTAATAAAACGCATTTCCCGTTGGGCTCTTACCTGTCCGACGAGCATGGCGTACATCAAAATTCCCACAGACCACCAATCGGCTGGGTGGCCGTATGGGTACACAGATAAAACCTCAGGAGCTACACACACATCATGAAAAGAAGAGAGAACAAAAAAATGAAATCAAGAAGTAAGTCGGAGCCTTTTCTTTAGTAATTTCTAAGATGAAAGACAGAAGAGATATCTTTAATTTCTAATCTTCATTTATTGAAAGGGTCAAATTTAGTAATCACGAATATCATCAGCCCTATGAAATCAGAACATTAACTACGGTTGTAAAAGAGTAGCCCTCACTTTCTTGACAAGACGTGTGATTTTAATGAAATAGCAGGCCTCTTATTGCTTTAAAAATGGTATTTTGAATACAAGATTACATTTAAGACATCAACGTCTGTTATACATACCCATGTACTGCAACGTTCCACAGACCGTTCTGGTTTGATCACCTCGCTGCAACCTCTTGGCCAGGCCAAAATCTGTCATCTGGATGTGCCCTTGAGGGTCAAACAATATATTCTCCATCTGGACAAAGGTTAAATACATGCAAAACTTTATTGCTAATGGCTTCATATGAATAAATACTGTGTAAAATAAAAATCAGAACTTGAATAATACTTCCATACTCTTTTCTCCCAGAGATTGTTGAATGAAAACTGTTGCAAAAACGACTCTGTGGGCTGTCTAAAGGAGCCACATAGGGACCCATCAACAGATGGTCATAGCACAGCACTCACCGAATCTTCCAATAGTCAGGCAGATTATCTTACCCCCAAAAAAAAACAAACTAAAGGACCTGGCAAAGGTGCCAAACATGTTCTCTAACACAGTGCTAACAGGTTCCACCACTCCCAAAACAAGCTATACTGTCCACAAAAAGTAACACATAATAAATAATATCGATCTAAAAAAAACTAAGGTACAAAAAAGACAAAATCACGGAAATTAAATCTTCATACTGTGATTTATTGACTCCAACGGGATTACATTTTTAAAATGGGTTGAAAAGAACTCGCTCACAATAACAAAAGAAAAAACACTCTTATGAACTATGAATGATAATCATAGAAAGGATTGCAAGTCACATAGAAAAATATGCGTTTTTTTTTGTGAACAGTACAAATAGTGAAACAATAAAGTTTGTGGCAAATGTTTAACCCCTGATCCAAAACGTGTGCCCATATCTCTTCCAAAAGGTTGTCCAGTGCTATCTACATTCTAAACGTTAAGGTAAAATGATACAGAGATAGAATGGATAACTTTACGAGCATTCAAAGACCATCAATTTAAGAATATGTAGAATAAGGGGCAGATCTCATAAAATCCACTTACCTTCACGTCTCTGTAAATGACACTGGACTCGTGAAGATAATCTGCATAATATAATCCAAGCAAACACATTGTAAGATCACCACTTTTAAGATTATCTAGCTCAACACAAGATAAAAGCTATCAAACTGTTAAAAACTTTTAACAATAGTAGGTTCCCATCTTAAAGTTTGGTACTAAGGCAGCATAAACAAATATGTACATGGAACTTTGTTGAGACATTTGCAGTACAATTGGAAATGTTGTGAATTTGTAATCACAATGATGCTGGTTCAAATACCCTGCCCAGTTCTAGTTTTATTCATGACATTCTCTTAGCAAAGGTGTTTACCTCGCTTGACTCATGTGTAAATGAGTGCCCAGCTCTAAGCAGAGAAGGATCCTATTGTGACTCACATGGTGCGTAATCAGTTTCCTTCAAGAAGCCAGCAATCGGAGGAAACAAGTGCATAGGTCATAGACATTTTCTGACTATGAGGTCACTACTGTACAACCCCCCCCCCCAAACCTGCTTACCTATGACCATAACCAGTTCCGCTATGTACAGCCTGACAAGTTCTTCAGGAAAACAGCCATGAAAAGTCCACAGGGTAAACATATCACCGTGAGGGATGTAATCTAAAACTGAAATGGACGCATCGATAAACCAATTTAAATGAGAAGTAAGGTCAAGGTAAACTCCTTATTACAGAACTGAAGCGAATATCTCACAGAAACAGTTTAAAACCAATTTATGCTATCTATGGCGCAGCCTCTCATCATCCTCATCAAAAGCAATTGTTCTTTTTCTTTCTTACTTTTTAAAAAAAATTAGTGAGATAATTTTCTCCAAAACATTTAAAGATGCTGCTACATGTAAAAAGATTGCATGACTGATACTTAGCAAAATACAAAAAGGCGTAATCACAAACTGAACGAAAACTTGATCGAGAAAAAAGAAAAGAAAACAAGTGTACACATGGTGTGCCAGAAAAAATCCATCAGCAATAACAACTACCTGGCAGTGAGAAACTGAATACAAAGTTTGTGTATCATACTTCTGATTCAAAATGACGAAAACTTAAATTCTTATTCTAATTGACTCACATTGAGTATTCTCACAGAAATTTTTTTATTTCCAGTCATGATATCTTCTCCTTACCTATAAACAAACTTCGTTGCGACTGCCAATACTCATAAGCCTTGACAACAAATGGGTGGTTCCCTGCCATGGACTAATGAAGAGACAAAACATTATTTTTTTTAACATTAAATCAATGAAAAATAATCATAGACATGTACACATTTGTTTAATATTTGTAACTGTGAATGAGTCTCCAACATTACTAATCTGTTTAAACTTTATCAGATGTCTCAGATGAAAGGCAACCATCTATTTCCACCAAGCAATGCATCAGAGTAAGCACACTGAATGAAGAGAGCATGGGGCCAACAACATATTTTCATTATTTATCACCAAAAATAAAAACATCTTGGTTTCCTCGGCATTTGTTTTCACATCCACTCTCTTATCAGGTAGTGCGTGCAAAACATCCCTTCAGCCTGTCACTGTCAATCATCCAACCTCCTTTATTCTTCCTACACATTTGCCTTTCAACCCTCCAGAAGTTGTTCTCTTTCTTCTTCTCCAACACATCACACGTGCGTGATCACACAAAACGCGTATGACAATTTTCTCTTTCTCCTTTCACACACATGATAAAACTTAAAACTCTCCCCCTCCCTTCTGACACACACACACATAAGTGCAAAATCACACTTTAACACGCACAACATTCATTTCACTCCAGAGGCAAAGCCAAACTGAAGAATACTGGAGGCAAGGCCTGGCCGTAGACATGATGGATTAAAAAATATAATAGAGACTATGCAATTTTGTGTTGAACACATATTCATTCCCCGGACATATTTACTATTTAAAGAGGATATATGAATTATTTGTTTCAATATCAAATAATCTCCAGACAAAAAAGCATACATGACGCAGCCATGATAAATACTAAAATAGTCCACATCAACTTCGATTTTCCTGATTTTCCCTAATGTTTGGCCCCAAATATATATTCATCCAGACACCGGAAAACTTTTTTGTTTTGTCTTCCCAGATTTCCTTTATTTTCCCTGATGTGTGAGAACACTGAACAACAAGAGATAATGAAGGATAAAATCAACATTCAAACTGGAAAAAAGCACAGGTACTGACAACAATGGCCATCTATATTTAAATACATTACCTGGATGGATGCTTCGTCTTTGCACTGGCTGATCGCTCCATCATGCAGGATTTGAGCCTTATCCAAAACCTGTAAGTTTGACAAAAAGCAGAATTTTGATGCAAACTGTTTAAAGGCAAAAGGGAATATGACAAATAAATACAAATCCATTTCACATGAATTGTGAAATGATTTAAAATATTCGTCATTAATAAATTAATTTTAAATCAAGTTGAGAGATGACAAAACCATCTATGAATCTGGTTTCTTTTCATCCTTAAAACCTGGGCGAACCAAAAACGAAACAACAAAAATAAACAAAAGAGTAGTTCCATGCCATGGCCAAAGACAAACGGCACAACTAACAAAGAACCGGTAAATAGTCTTCTTTTGTTCTTCAAATTAAACTTACTAAAATCTAAAATAAATATAGAACAAGGATATTCCCACTGTCACCCTCAGTACTCTCCTTTTTCCTTTTTCTTCTTCTTCATATTCAATATGAGAAAAGAATCAATGTGAAATGCAGCACTTTAATATTACCTGTAACAGGGTAAAACGAATAAGATTCTTTATCATTGACGAGCTAATATCTCCAATCTCATACATTCATCTTCAACTAAGATGTGTATAGTTCAATGGAAAACGTGATGGTTCAGAGGCAAGGTGTTAGCCCCTCAACCAAAAGGCTGTGAGTTTAAGCCCCGGCAGGTTAAAAAATTTCTTGAGTTTTTTCAAGTGAAATCTATCCCCCCCCCCCCCCGACTTCCAGGTAGGTAGATCAACACCTAGTCCCATTTGAGACAGACAATAAAAAAGGAGGTCCCATGTGCAGGTAACAACACTCTGTGCACGTTAAAGATGCCTTCGCTGTTTACAGGGTAATCCGGGAAATTTTTTTTAAAATCCTACCAAAACCCTGAGATCACCTTAGTTGTGGATAAAATCAAATCAAATGAAAACTTACCTTCACAGCATAATATCTTTTCTCATCCTCCCTCTCAACCTTGATAACATTTCCGTATGCCCCTTTGGCTATGACATCAATAACCTTCAATGTAGAAAAAAATCAAAAACAAATTTAGATCATATATAAAAGAGATAAATCATGCAATTGAACGAGACACAAAATGATCCCACCTCGGGCAACCTAACCACTAGGTAAACATGCGCATGACACGTTCACACGGGATTGAGGAATTTCAATCTACGTTGCCGATGTACTAATTTAGCAAAACATTGTGTCCTTGGGAAAGACACTTTTGGAATATCATCAGTGAAATTGTCTAAACACGTAAGTCTGCCTCACGTAATCTTTCAGGAGAGGCAAAAAACGTAATAGGTCATTGAATAGGGCTGCGAACAATATGTTATGCTTCCTGGATTGCAATCCAATAACTATTTCAGTCTCGAGAAGACACAAAAGAAACGTGCGGTTCATCATTCGAAGGACAAATCTCATATCCCACATATTATCGACTTACACATGATATAGTTTCACCGACAATAAATAATTTTTACCACAGTCTACCTGGGTTGTAGGTGCAACCGGGAACTACTGCATGCAGTAGAAAGGCAGAGCCTGCAGCAGACCAGTGTCCCGTCCGGAACCTTATTTTAAATCATTGACACTTTAGAAACCAGGATGAGTTCTGACTCTATGGGCTTCTACGTTAAGGCTTGGAAGGTATATGTATATGTCTTTTTCCTTGAAAACTGGAATGCCAACAGAGTACTTTCAGCTTGAGGGACAAAAGCGAACCTTTGGAGTACTAAACGTAAGTTATTGACAGTCGTATTTTCCACAAGTCCAAGCCACTCATGTTGTCATAGAAATGCAGGATACCTTTAGGATAATGTTTTAAATACATTGCAGGATCCCATCCTTCATTTGGATAATGTTTTGCAAAACTACATTGTGGATCCTGCCAAGGTTCACTTCAGTCAAGATGATGTTGTCTGTTGCCTGTCCAGATCATCATCCTCGTCTCATTTGGCTTTGACAGGTTGTTGCATCCCAAACTGTCGGACCATAGCCATCTCGAGTTGGAGCCATCCTGCCAAGGTTCACTTCAGTCATACCCCTCCAGTACATGATGTTGTCTGTTGCCTGTCCAGCGTCATGTTGGTCTACCTCTCTCCCTCTTTCAGTTTGTAATTGATATTCTCATATGTTTCTTTCTGAGCTTTCGTGTCTCTTTATGTGGTCAAAATACTTTTATTTTCTTGATTTTAATGTATTCAAAAGCTACTTTTTGTGGTACGTCTAATGTTTACAGGATTTTCTGTTTTTCATTTTGGTGCTATGGGGAATATTACGCAGTATCTTTCTATAACATTTCAAATTGAAGATGTTGGTTCTTTTTTCATCTGTTTGGGCGATGTCCATTCTTCCCAGTTTCGTGTTCCTACGTTCACTTAAATTTCCATTATTTTCCATTTGTTTCAATTTAGCAGTGCCATGGCTAGTCCCCAACTTTGTTCATAACATGGAGCTGCTGGCCCCTCTATAGTCAAATATGCTTTACACTTTCAATTTCTTTGAGATTTATGATGATGTACGATTCATTTCTGTTTGTGTTGATGTGTTAGACACACTTTCCACACTATATAAAAGAGTTTTAAAAAACACTTTTTAATTAGATAAAATATGATAAAATGCATATATATAAGACATGTCCTTAGAAATAATACAAAAACACAGGAACAACACAAGACACTACTACATTGATGGAAGCAATGAAATAGAGCAAAAAGAGGGGGAGAGAAAGAGAATAAGTTGTGAGAAAAAAACAAACCACAAAATTAAACCCAAAGACGAGTGGCAAGATTGATGAGACCCATAAAGAAAGAAGACAAATTTTCATTTTTAAGATTTTTAACAAGACTTGACATGTAAAAAAAAAATTCTTTACACATGCTAGATCATCTAAATGTGTGCATAGGAGTGTTCAATCTTAAAGTGTCTTACATCATAATCAAGATTCTCTATGTCACCACGTAACGGAAACTCAGGTAAAAAGACGGCATCCGTGTATGGAATCTGAACATCTGGTTCAGCATGGGAGTGTTTGGACTTTTTACCCCTTTCCCAGGTTTAGAATTCTTGCCAGATGTTTGGTTCAACCGCTGTGAGCTCCGGGATTTCTCCTTCATCAAAACTGGAGCATCAGGCGGTAATTCCTGGGAAAAATCATGTATGTAATTTACAAAATATTTCCATATATATATTATGTCCTGCACAATAACTCTCAAATAAGCTTTTAGTGTCTACAACAATTTAACTGAATCTTAAAAATGTTTAACTCTAAACAAAGATCTAGAAATTCAATCATACATCCCTCCAAAAATAGAATCCAAACAATAAAAAAAAAAATTCTTTTAACCAACAACTATTAAAAAATATGTGTACAGGAAACTATAATCTATAATTCTAATTAATTTGCAAAAACTTCTAGACGTTTAATAATAATCAAGATAATGTAAATTCCAGATTTAAAGAGGCAAAAATGATTTTTAAGCAATAACATGGGAGGGAATTTTACCGCATCTGACAACAGGAAAAAAAAAGAAAACAAATCCAAAGGTTGGATTTTCTTTCTTTCTTTATCAGTTCCCATTCTACCTTTCGGTGTATGGGTTCAGATGCCTGAGATGATCTTTCTCCAGGATGCCCTGTCGTGGTATTTTCGGTTTCCTTCCAAAAAAGTTAAATTTCTATGCTTCAATGCTTCTTTTATATCTTCTTCCCACTTTTTCCGTGGTTTGCCTTTTGATCTTTTCCCTTGGGCTTTAGCCCTGTATACTGATTTAGCTATTTTATTGTCATTCATTCTGTTTACATGCCCAAACCTTGTCAAATGATTTGTTTCTATCTTAGTTTTTATGCTATCTGCTTTAGTTTGATCTCTTATTGTTGTGTTTCTGATTTTGTCTCTTTTAGTTTTCCCTACTACTCGTTTTAGATATTTCATTTCAGCTGCCTGTACTCTACTTCTTTTATATCTTCTTCCCACTTTTTCCGTGGTTTGCCTTTTGATCTTTTCCCTTGGGCTTTAGCCCTGTATACTGAATTAGCTGTATATTTCATTTCAGCTGCCTGTACTCTACTGTCTCTACCTCTTTTATATATCTTCTTCCCACTTTTTTCCGTGGTTTGCCTTTTGATCTTTTCCCTTGGGCTTTCGCTGGTTTCGCTTGCAGGTTTCGCTGCCATAGAGGAGAGTAGGACAATAAACTGTATTGTATACTGCCATTTTGGTTTTTGTTGACAATTCTTGCTTACCTACAAATGCCTTTCCTAGATATATTGCAATTGCCTTTTTGATTCTCGGGCTGATTTCTTCTCTTAGTTTTCCCTCTGAGTTTATCATTACTCCTAGGTAATTATAGCTTTGAATTTGTTCTAAATTCTCCTGCCCAATTTAAGATTTTGTGTTTTAGCTTCCCTCGTTACTAGCATTGTTTTGGTTTTCTTTGCATTTACTCTCATTCCTCTTTTATTTAGTTCATTGTTCATAATGTTGATATTCGACTGAAGGTCACTTTCTGATTTTCCAAACAGAATTAAATCATTGGCAAATGAAAGCATTGATATATTTACTGGTTTAGCTTCCACACATCTACATTCATTTTCTTCATTTTTGAGGATGCCTTTGCGACTGAATCCATAAATGTGATAAACAAAAGAGGACTTAGGATACAACCCTGTCTTACTCCTACATCTGCATCAAATTCTGCAGATATGTTTCCAGCTACTCTCACTGCACATGTTGGTTTATTGTAAAAAAATTTAATGGCTTCTATTAAATTTTGCTCTACATTGTGTTCTTTTAAGGAATGCCATAGGTCGTCCTTCCTCACAGTGTCAAATGCCTTTTCTAAGTCAATAAAACACAGGTGCAAGTCAATGTTTCTCTCAAGGAATTTTTCTTTTATTTGTATAATTGTAAATATGTGATCTTGTACACTTCTTCCTCGTCGAAATCCACTCTGATGCTCTTCAATCTGATCCTCTACTCTTTTCCTTAGAAGTCTCATTTCCAGCATCCTGGCATATACTTTTCCTGGAACGCTAAGTAGTGATATCCCTCTATAGTTCCACATTCCACAGTTGATCCTTTCTTATGTATTGGTACTAACGTTCCCTTTTTCTAGTCGTCTGGCACTTGTTTGGACTTCCATGCTTGATATTGCATACATGTAGTAGTTTGTCTGCCTCTCTCCCTTGGTTTTTAATCACTTCTGGATAAACTTGATCTGCTCCTGGGGCTTTTCCTAATTTCACTTTTCTTATAGCTGTTTGAAGTTCTTCCATTGATATATCTTCATCTTCAGCTGTCTCCTCTGGATTACTTGTTGCTCTTACTAATTGATCTTTACTCCTTGTTTCATACGTTCTGGAGGGATTATGTAATTGGTGAAAATGCTTTCTCCATGTTTCCATTATTTCACTGTCTTCTTTCATTATTTCTCCTTTGGCATTCTTAATTTGTTGTATTGGGCATGTTTTGGTTTTTCTCACGCTCAGGTCAGGCTTTCCCCGTCAGGGAATGTACACACTAATGAGGTAATGTGGAATAAAGATCTGTGTTAACCTTTTTGTAAAGAATACTTGATTAATACATTGTAAACAATGCACATTAAAACACACAACAGCCGCCATAATGGTGTCCGGTGAAATGCAGTGTAGCCTATTATAAATGAAAGATCTCTTCCTTTTGATGTCTTAATTAGCTTAGCCTTCCCTCCTTAGACTCAAAGATTATATTGGATGGGTCGGGCCCCACTGAGGAAATCCTTCTTAATGTAATGTATCAGATCGTTGAAAAAAATAGATTCTGGATCTAGACTTCTAAATAGAAGACTGGATCTAGAGATATAACGCTAGATTCACATTTTGGGAGTAACTGTTAAAATCTAATCTAATCCAAATTCAGGTCTCCATTCTTGCTGAGATTCAAACGATGAACAGGAAAAGGGATTTTAGGATCGAAAGATGGATCACAATACTGTGTGACTTACGTGAGTGTTTGGCACGGATAGCGCCTTTCGCAAAGGTTTGGGCTTGTCATGGCTGTTTCCCATCACTGTAATAGGTAAATTACATTTAATTAGCAACAATATACAAGAAAAATATCCTCAGTAATCATTTTCCCTATCCTTTGACCAGTGCCAGATCTAGAGGCCTAAACAACTTTAAACTGGATCGTCATCGCGCAACAATGAAACTAGAAATTGGTCTATCGTTCTGCCATTTTTGCTGTTACTTTTGTTACACAGAAATTGTCTCAATAAAGTCTAGAGACCTAAACGAACGGTACAGATATTTTCTTTTCTTCAAGAACCGACAAGATAAAGTTCATATCGCTCAAAGATCTGTGACAAGTCGTATATTAATTCATTCGAATTCTCAATTTTAAAGAAAATCGAATCATGCTTAGACTGTTGGGAACAAGAAAAGCATTTAACGTATATTCTAGATCTAGTATGTTTTCAGACCGGAGAGAACACTCTTAAAAGAGTATAACAGAAAAATCAATCAAACAAAAAAAAAACGACTTAAGTAGAAAACAGGAGTCATTAACACAAAGAAAGCGAACCTTTCAAATAACCAAATTCAATTAGATTGTAATAAAAAGAAACAAATAAACAAACAAAAAACAACAGATGCAGGACAGAAAGAAAGAAAGAAAGATAGGTCACATGGAAATACACGTACATGTATAATGTATGTATGAGTATATTTTTAAGTGGAATCAAAAGTTAAACGACGAGACGTGACAACTTCATCACACAAGACAGAATAAAAACGTAATATTTCGGGTATAATCTTTCATCAGACAAGTCACACGTAATGCTGTTACAGGCTTTTTATTTGTTCTGATTTAATAACTCGCAGTTCTTGGTAGGATTTCCAAATTTTCCCCAGACTGCTCTGTAAACAACCTCTTTCTTTCTTTATCAGCTCCCATTCTACGGGTTTTAGATGACCGAAATGATCTTTCTCCAGGCTGCCCTGCCCTGACATTTTTGTTTCCTTCTGTAAAGTTAAATTTCTTTGCGTTAATGCCTCTTTTATACCTTCTTCCCACTTTCTTCGAGGTATGCCTTTTGGTCTTTCACCTTGAGTTTTAGCACTGTATACTGATTCAGCTATTCTATTGTTATTTATTCTGTTAACATACCTAACCCATCGCAGTTGATTCATTTCTATATTAGTTTTTATGCTATCTGCTTTGGTTTGATCTCTTATTGTTGTGTTTCTGATTTTGTCTCTTTTAGTTTTCCCTACTACTCTTCTTAGATATTTCATTTCGGCTGCCTGTACTCTATTCCCTACTAAGGTCCAGGTTTTGCTGCCATAGAGGAGATTGTGACAATGCGACAATATACGCCCTTTTTTGTTGAAATTCTTGTTTACTGATGATATATTGCACTTGCCTTTTGAATTCTCCGGCTGATTTCTTCTCTTAGTTTTCCCCTCTGAGTTAATCATTACTCCTAAGGGCTTTGAACTTGTTCTATCCTGCCTAATTTAATATTTTGTGTTTTAGCTGTTTTGGTTTTCTTTGCATTTACTCTCATTCCTTTTTTATTTAAGTTATTATTCATTATCTTGTTATTCGACTGAAGGTCACTTTCTGATTTTCTAAACACAACTAAATCATTGGCAAATGAAAGCATTGATATATTTATTGGTTTGAGCTTCCACATACCTACATTCATTTTCTTCATTTTTGAGGATGCCTTTGCGACTGAATCCATAAATATGATAAACAAAAGAGGACTTAGGATACAACCCAACCCTGATTACTCCTATATCTACATCAAATTCTTCAGATACACTTCCAGCTACTCTCACTGCACATGTTGGTTTATTGTAAAACTTTTAATGGCTTCTATTAAATTTTGCCCACGTTGTGTTCTTTTAAGGAATGCCATTTCGTCCCTCTCACAGTGTCAAATGCCTTTTCTAAGTCATAAAACACAGGTACAAGTCAATGTTTCTCTCAAGAAGTTTTCTATTACTTGTATAATTGTAAATATGTGGTCTTGTATACTTCTTCCAGGTCTAAATCTACTCTGGTGTTCTTCAATCTGATCCTCTACTCTTTTGCTTAGTCTCATTTCCAGCATCCTGGCATATACTTTTCCTGGAACGCTAAGTAATGATATCCCTCTATAGTTTGAGCATTCCATAGTTGATCCTTTCTTGTGCATTGGTACTACCGTTCCTTTATTCCAGTCGTCTAGCACCTGTTTGGACTTCCATGCTTGTTGACATATTGCATGTAGTAGTTTGTCTGCCTCTCTCCTTTGGTTTTTAATCATTTCTGGATAAACGATCTGCTCCTGGGGCTTTTCCTAATTTCGCTTTTCTTATAGCGGTTTGGATTCTTCCATTGATATATCTACATCTTCAGCTGTCTCTTCTAGATTACTTGTTGCTCTTACTAATTGTCCGTACTCCTTGTTTCATACGTTCTGGAGGGATTATGTAATTGGTGAAAATATTTTCTCCATATTTTTCCATGATTCACTGTCTTCGTTCACCATTTCTCCTTTGGCATTCTTAATTTGCCGTATTGGGCATGCTTGGTCTTTCTCATGCTCTTCATTGCCCCTCAGAACAGCTTTTGATTTCCTTGATAGCTTTCTTGAAGTCTTTGTCCAAACTCTTCCCATTGTTCCTGTTTTGCTTTCCTAACTTCCTCTTTGGCGATAGTTCTTTTACTAACGTAATCTATTCTATCTTCTGGTCTCTTTGTTTGCAAGTATTTCTTCTAGGCATCCTTCTTTTCTTTGATCTTAGTCTTGATATTCTCATTCCACCATGCTGTTCTTTTCATCTCCTTTAATTTGTTTCCTACTACAGACCTCTTCAGTACAACTGAGGAGTGTTTCTTTATATATTTGCCACTTTTCTTCTATTGGGCTTTCCTTCAGATCCATCTGCCTTTCAAGCTTTTTATCCTGGATATATCTGTTTTGCTATTTTTATTTAGTTCTTCTATTTTGCTAGTCTTTTCTTCAGTCAATAATCTCATTTTTTGGCTTTAGGTGATGATCACTAAATATTTGTTGTGTCCATTATACTGTATTTATTATGTAGTCTCATTTTTTCACATCTGTCTTCATTTACTTTTGTATATTTGTGGATATCTTTAGAGGAAAAAAATGTGTTAGCTATTTTCATTTATTCCTTAGGTCTGCCTGTCTCCATTTGGAGAAGTTGTTGTCTCTCCTTCTTTACCTATTACTTCCTGACGTTTCTACATTGTTGCCCACTCTAACGTTTAAACCTCCTAAAACCATTAATTCCTGTTTGGGTTTGAACATCTCTGCAGCTATTTGTAAATCGTTTTCGATGATATTTTTATTATTATTTGGGGGCATCTTCGTTTGGTCCATAAGCTATTAATAATTTAATATCTCTTCGTTTTGAGTTAATATTTACCTCTAATAGCCGTGGGCTTATAAATTTCCAACTTTCTAGTAGCATTTCTTGCCTTTTATGCATTAGGAGGCCTACTCCTGTTCTAGCTCTATCTGTGACATCTACTCCTGAGAAGATTAAAGTATGATTAGGTCCTATATTTTCTATTCCTTGTCCTTTTTTCTTTGTTTCTGTAATAGCCAAAATGTCTACTTTGATTTTTTCCATTTCTTCAACTAATTCTGACTTTCCCCCATTAATTGCCCTAACATTCCATGTTCCAAAAATCACAGTCCGTGTTCTTTTCCGAAAGTTCTAGCCGGGTATATCATTGTATATATTTCTTTGAATCCGTTTGGTTTTGGATAAGCAGGGGATTGGCCAATTGTACCCTAGGTAGATGGTGGGGCTGCCACATTGAGGCCCCCTGCGGGCGTTGTTATTTTCTGTCAGGGTTAACTCCCTTAGCCTTTGGTTGCTCAAAACCAGCCCACAAGGCAACAGGTTGCTATTTTCTGTCATGGTTAACTTTCTTAGCCTTTGGTCAACCAAGACCCGTCTGCAAGGCAACAGGAGACTCGTGGAGGGCCGGGCTGCCGAATCCCTTTACAGGTGCTTACCTGTCCACTGCCCGGTGTAAACAACCAAGGGATCTTTAACGTACACAGAGTGTTGTGATCTGTATACGGGGCATTCTTTTTATCGTCAGTCTCCGATGTGACTATGTATCAATCCACCTAACTGGACCGGGTGGGGAGAGGGTGTAAATTTTACTCGAAAAAAATCGAAAAAACGTTTCAATTGGTTATGGGGCTTGATCCCACGACCTTTGGGTTGAGAGGCCGGCACCTTACCCCTGGCACTGTTAGTAGTACGAGCATCACAAAATATGATATCATGAGGTGGAGCAGAAAACGAGATGAAAGAATAGCAGATGTGAGAATAAATCGATGAAAGGAGATCAGTGATAATTAGAATGACTAGAAGTAGAAGGGAAAAGTAAAAAGAAGGACATGGAGTGAAAATGAAAGGAAAGGAATAAAGAAGAACAGAGAGTGGTATTGGTAGTAATAGAGAGAAGAAAGTGAGGAGGAGAGAGAGTGTGTGTGTGTGTGGGGGGGGGATGTTATAGAAAGGATAAGTGAATAGAAGATCATTATACTGTGTAGTGTTTGTACTTGATTTTGATTTGATTCACCCACATCCACAACTAAGGTGATCTCGGGTTTATGGTAGGATTTTCAATGTTGCCCGGACTGCCCTGTGAGCAGCCAATCGATCTTTAACGTGCACATAGTGTTGTGATATGCACACGGGACCTCCTTTTAATCGTCCGTCTCCGATGGGACTAGGTGTCGATCTCCTTAATTGGACCAGACTTTTGAAGAAGAAAATAAATAAATAAGGGAAATGGAGAAAAAAGGACGGTCTTTTATCGATCTAAAAATGGCCTGATGAAGGATTATTAAGAGGGATAATAATTGTTTTAGTAGCGTTACTTGTAAAATGAGTTAACTTTATGGATCGACACAAAAATTCGGCGTCAAAAATAACTCCTAAGTTTGTTCATTTTATTCAAAATGTTGATCGTGTTACCCTCTAAAGTTACTGGGTATGTTGCTTTTGATTAAATTTGATCACACCTCTGTTCGAATCACTTATCATTACTTTTATTATTTTTAATCCTTACAATTACATAAAGACAATTTTTGTAATTATTTTTTTACAGCCATTCGCTTTGTGTATGTGTGTTGTTGTTGTTTTTGTTGTTGGTGGTGTTATTGTTTTGTGTGCGTCTATAATGCATGGTCCTCTTCTGCTGATGATATCATCTAAAGAATATTAACATTGTATGACTGTGTATCATGTGAAAAAAGAATGGCGACACATGGTGTTTTCGTTGAATATACCAGATAATGGACTGGTGTAATGACAACAACACAAAATTGGTCCCAGCACAGACCCTTGGGGCACGCTGTATTTAAAATGAAATCATCTAGATTTATTACCTCCTCAAACAATAAATTGTATTCAGTTTCTAAGATATGACTCCAAACAAGTCGATACCGTGCCTGAAGCCCCAAAAGTAGAATAATGTGATCAGCATTATCAAATGGAGCAGAAAAAACTAAGAGATTTAATTGTGTGATAGGGTCATTATCTCAGTTCAGTCTGAGCATCTTAGCTCAGTCTGAACACCTTACAAGATCAGACAGATGGAACTAATAAAGTGAGTTCAAAGAACAACAACAAAATAGGTCCAAGGAATGAAGAATTCAACGTACAGGTACGAGGAAAGGCTGTGGAAACTCAAAATGCCAACATTCCGTTATAGGAAAGTTCGGTGCAATATGATAGAAGACCCTAGATGCATTTTAAAATAAGCGTAACAAGTTCCAGGGGTGGGGGCGAGAGGGGGCGAAAGGGGGGAGCAGAAATATTCTATTACTGTAGAGCCACAATCACCACACGTCTTGAGAAAGACAACCAAGAACAGGGGTCCAGAGGAGAGGATCATTAGAACCTGTGCTGGGAATCAACGTTAAATAACGCTAATTAGGTAAGTAAGTAATTATCGATTACATTTAGTAATATATGTATTTTAAAACACGCAACAAATCAGATCCAGTGCTATGATTAGTCGGATTAACAGATTGAATAGATTGTTGTAGAAAGTATTTATCCAAACGTGAAAATAATTAATTAAGAACATTTTTTTCTACTGGTTTTGTTTTGTTGGGGGGGTTCGGAAAGGGGCGGGGGAGGGGGGTTCTGGTTGATGAAAAAAGTTTTTTCTTTAATTGAATTGAATTGAATTGAATGCATTTTAGTATCCACGAATGGAAATTTGCTTGTGTTGCAATGAGTACATGCAACATAGAATAAGTATAAATCACAAATACTGTGACACATTTAATTGTACATTACGAGTTGCAACACAATTGTCATGGATCAATAATAATATGAACATGAAAGCGACAATGACAATGACAGTCATAGATGTGGTCATGGTGGCTTTGACGAGGATGAATTTACAACGGTGATGTGTGATGATGATGATGGTAATGATGATGGTGATGGTGGTGGTAGTGATGATGGTGATGATGATGAGGATGAGGATGAGGATGATGATGATGATGATGATGATGATGATGATGATGATGATGATGATGATGATGGTGGTAGGGGTAGTGATTATGATGATATTGATGATGACAACGATTATAGAGATAAAGCACACTTGATATTACATTATCATTTTTTATTATGTGATATAGAAGCTCTTGGAGTAATTGCTTGTTTAAGTATGTTTGAGTGAGGGACAAAGGAATTCTTTATCTTTCAGTTCGACATTTGTGTGAGAGAATACCACTGCGATTGGATCTGGTGTATCGATTGTATATCAATCAGATCAGAGTATTCTATTAAAACATGTCGAGGGGTAAAAAGGCAAGCACATGAGTAATAAGGCAATATGGGGCGCTCCCGCACCCCATAAATAAAAATAATTTAAAAATGTTGATTTTAGGGGGTATAAATATCCCGCAATTCATAAATAATAAAAAAACCGATTACCAAATTTCTCCCTAACAAAATGGCAAGTGAATTTTTCAAAACTCTTAACAAAAAGCCTACTTCACCTTTCAAGAAACTTAGCGACCTAACAATCAATAAAAAAATACTTAATCATCAATGTAGAATTTAAAGATACTAAATATGGAAGAAGTGTTCAAATTACTGTTAATGAAGATGACTCTGAAATAAAGTTCTTTCTACCAAAAGATATGGTAATACTAAAAGATGTGAGTTACAATATTTCATAAACAATTATATTATCTACAAGGGAAAAAGAGGATAAAATGGATATTGTCAAGTTTGTAGAAAATAAAGATAAAGAAATTAGCTCTGAGAGTGAGGGTGAGATTGATGAATGAGAGAAATAGGTTAGTTCCAAAGTAAAATTGAGACATCAGCACATTGCACGCCTAACTCTTTCTGACTTCTGTTTTATCTTTTCTTTTCTTTAATAAAATGGATATAAATTTAGATTGGAAAACTCCAAACAAAAGAAAAAATTCACCTATTCTCCCTAATTCAATTAGTGGTTTAATTGTTGGTAAATCCCGTTGTGGGAAACAATCTATTATTAAACTTAAAAACCAGATTTGTTATTATGATAACAGTTGTTTATGGTAAGTCTCTCTTTCAATAAATATACAATTTTAAAAGCAGGATTCGATAATAACTTAAGAAGAAATTAACTTATTTAACAATAGCCAATTAATAATCGATGAAGAAATTAATCCATATGAATTAATGAAAACATTACCCAAAACTAAATATCCTATTAAATGTATTATGAAAATGAAAATGATGTTATTGAACCTAAAGATTTAAAATCAACTGGTAAAAATTTAATGATCTTTGATGATGTATTATTAGAAAAACAAAACAAATGTAACGACTATTATACCAGAGGTAGACACAGCGATGTAGACTATTTTTTTATTTAAGTCAAAATTACTTTCGTCTGCCGAGACAAACAATTAGAGAGAACAGTAACTTTATATGTTTGTTTAAACAAGATAATAAAAACATTCAACACATTTATCAAGATCATGCATCTAACGATATGCCATTTAATGAATTCAAAAAGTTGTGTAATACATGTTGTGAAAAAGCATATAACTTTTTAGTCATAGATAATGAGTCAGATATTGACAATGGTAAATATAGACATAATATAGATAATTTTTATTATCCAAATTCTATTGTAGAAAAATGGAAGTAAGTATTTTAAAAAGCATCAATGAAAAACTTGATCAACTAATCAAAAATACATCCCGAAAAGAACATCAACAGATAATAGTTAGTAGCAATAAATCTGAATTTAAAACAATTTTCAATCCAACTTTAAACTTAAATCCTGATAAACAATATGAAATGGCATTGGTAGATTTAGAAACATATTACTCTTTTCCTAATATTTCTCATCATAATAATATATTTGAATACACAAACTTAAAGTCAAATAAAACTAAACAAATAAAAATCCCAACAGGAACTTATGAATTTCAAGGACTAAATAAAGAAATACAAAGACAATTAAAAACTAAAGGTGATGAAGATGCATTCGAACTCATTCCAAATCTAAATACATTTAAATCTATTTTAGATATTAAGTCAGGTTATAAGATATTATTTAAAAGTCAAAACTCATTAAAATCTATTTTAGGATTTACAAACGAAGAATATGAAAGTGGAATAGTTGAATCTGAAAACATTGTTAATATATTAGCTATAAATAGTATTTTTATTCATACAAATAATATAGATGGTTCAATTGTCAATGGATTAAAAGATTTTGTTATTTATTCTTTCTTTCCAAAAGTATCTCCAGGATATAAGATTATTCAAAACCAACTAATCCAATTTATCTTCCTATTTCAACAAATGCAATTAGAGATTTTTATATTAAGATAACTGATCAAAATGATAATTTATTAAATCTAAGGGGAGAAGAAATTACAATCAGATTTCATATTCGAGAGAAATAATCTAATTTCTATTCTTTAAAAAATGCCAATCAAACTTTTACTGTTTTTCTCAATGTTAAAAATGAATGCACATAAATTTGGTCGAGTTACTGAGAAGGATAGAATAAATATCGATAATGGAATAAATATAGATAATGAAATAGCAAAAGAGATTTTAAGCGAGATAAAAAAGCATAATCATAAAGTAAATAAGCGAATGAGTAATGTGATTAATATGATAAAGAAAGAAAGTTATACTATTACACTTGACAATGAACAGAGAGAAAATTTGATAATCCAATTAATTGTGAAAACTGTGAAATTGCTTTGGTGTTGTTGCACTCAGATGTTATTGATGAAACAAAAGAGAGATAGTTTGACTTTAATAGTGAATATGGAAGTCAAAGGGAAAATCCAAGTTATATACCAAATGGTTCTTCAATCAATAAACATCTTGATATTGAACTTAATTGTATTGAAGATAATTATTACAATGGCAAAAAATCATCTGTAATTTATTCTTTCTTACTTAATCCATTAAGTATAAATGAAAAGCCACATAATTTAATATATTTTCCGATAAAGAATAAAATAAGAGATTTTAAAGTAAAAATAAAAGATGAAAATGGGGACAATCTCAATCTTCCATTACAAAACACATTTCTGAAATTTCATATTAGAAATTAAAATTTCACCTTAAAAAATGACTAACACAAAATACGAAGAATGCAGTGTAAAATTATCGAATAATCAACAAGATAAAATCTTACGTGCTATAAAAAATAAAGAAGGTGTAACTATTAGAATTGAAGATAATGGTGATGATAAAATAGCTCTAACTAAGTCACAAGTTAATAAAATAAATAAAGCATTTCAAGATGGTAAAGCAGTAAATATAAAATTATCATATGCTCAACTAAAATATAATCAAAATAGAGTAGAAGGTGGATTTCTAGGTGCATTATTATCTGGATTAAGAACAGTTGCATTGCCTTTGATTAAGAAAGCTGCACCACAGATATTAAAAACAATTGGTGTTGCTGGTTTAACATCGGGAATTTCTGAAGGGGTCAAAAGAATATTTGGTAATGGAATTTATTTGAAGAGAAATGGACAAGTTTATAAAGTAAAAGACTTTGGTGATGGAATCTATCTATCTCATGCAAATGAAATAAAAGGAAAATCATTAGAAAATGTTGGAGATGGATTATACGTTCATAATAAAGCAGATAATGATTTTGTTACAGGTGATGGGATAATTTCAGATATCACAAAACATATACCTCTTTTAAATATCTTATTCTAATCTAAATTTATTTCTTTGAAAAATGAATGAAGAAAAAGTTATTGAAAAGATATATCCTAGAATTGAACGTAGAGTAGAACCAACTGCTCCTATTTTAGAAAATGAATATGTTGAAATGTCTAATGTTAAATCTACTAATATAAGTAATCATAGATTGAACAATATTAGAGAGATAAAAAAATATTTACAAGAACAATCAGAACAAAGAAGAACTTTATCAAAAAAATATAAAAAAGCAAACAATGCTTTATATTATACTAATCTAGGTTTAAATAGTGTTTCTAGTTTGAGTGGTATTGCTAGTGTAATAACTCTTCCTACAGTTTTTCTTTTACCAGTATCCTTATCATTATCTGGTGTATCTGCTGTGTGTGGAGGACTATCTATTATCACAAATAAAATAAATAAGAAACTAAAAAAGAAGGAACAGAAACACAGAGAAATATATACATTAGCAGAAAGTAAACTAAATACAATTGACTCATTAATTAGTAAAGCATTGAATAACGATCATATCGATCATTCTGAATATCAACTAATTTTAGATGAACAGAATAAATTTAATATTTATAGAGAAAGTATTAGAAGGAGAAATAAAACAGATGAAGAAGAATTAAAAGAAAAGGGTAGAAATGAAATTCGAGAGTCATTCAAAAAATTAATCATTAAAAATGACTTTTCAAAAAATAAATAATTGGAATAAAACAAAAGAATTAGTTAATAAATATGTTAATTTAAGAAATGAATTAAAAGATAGATTTATATCTGAACGTATAGGAGAAGAATATAAAAAGGAAGAGAATATAAAACAGCTTCAACCCTTACTTGATGATAATAAAGAAACTAGAGAGATAATTCAAAAGCGGATTCAACCCTTACTCAATCACGAACCAATTGATCACATAATAGATGATAAAGGAAATACTTATGAACTTGGATCCTTAGCTCAAAAATATTTATCCTCATCAATGAATAAAAATAAAGTATATGATTCAACCTTTGGCCCAAAGATGATAGATCAAAGATTAATAATTGGAAACAAGATGTTAAAAATCTCAAACAATGATATAATTGTAAATGATAAACAATATGAAGGATCTGAGGGTCTTTGGGAATTACTAACTCAACTAAAACCTAAACGTAACTTAATCACAAATGAAGATATCAATAACTATACAGATATCTTACAAAATACAAACGCATTGTATGATAATGAAGGAAGAGTAAAAGGAAATAAACGAGGTGTTAAATGGGATGACTATCTAAAACCTATTATTCAAGGAATAAGAGGCAATGGAATAAATCAATCACAAATAATAATTCCTTGTAATCCAGATGACTTAGTTGAAAGAATGGATTTATTGTTAGCTAGTAAGGAAGCTGGTAATAATGGAGTTGATAAAGAATTAGAAAGGATTTTTAAAACTTTATATGATAAAAACTTTGTTAACAAAACTCAATTACGAAAACTGTATGGTTATATTACATAATTTATTTTTTTCTCTTTAAAAATGTATTACTATTCAAAAACTAAAAATAATCACTCAAATAAAATATATTATCAAGGTAAAGGGTTACTAGATTCAATTATCTCAACTGTTACATCACAAGCGGTAAAAGAAGTAATTCAAAATTCAGCAAAACAAATTGCCAAGAAAGCAATAGTTGAGGGAACTACTGTTGGTACAAAGAAGATTATCAAAAAGGTTAGTGGTAATGGAAACTCTATTTCCACAAAATCAAAAAATATATTAAAGAAAAAGAATTGATGGAGGAAGAATAAAAAGTACTATAATTCCAATAGAAGAATTTGTTAAACTTCGTTGATAAAATATTTCTTTTAATATCTTCTTGTTATCCATTTTTTACATTCTAAACATTGTTCTTGTTCATTATTATATTTATTTTGACATTCTTTACAAATACTTCTGTAAGTATTATAATACTCACTTAAACTTTTTAACTCTCCACATTCAGAACAATACTTACAATCATCATCATCTATTTTATGAACAGCATTGATATGTTTTTCTAAATTGTATTTTGTTTTGATATTTTTTTTTTACAATATTCACATTCCCCCATTTTAATGAAGTAAAATATATTCAATTTCTTTAACATTTTGCATAATTTCTCGGAAAGTGAGATCACATGTAATTAATTCTTTTTTAAATCACACATCTTACCAAATTAAATATATCTATCAATCGTAGATCTTTTCATATTATATCTGTCACAAACAAATTTAAATTCATCTCTACTTTGAAAATCTAATTTCATTATCTCAAGATACTTTCCAAAATAATAATACATGAGTTTTCTTTTCTTTTTTATCAAAATTTAATTTGCTTACTATTTGATCACATTTTTCAAGAGTTGTTTTCAAGCTACTTACTACTTCTCCTAAGTCAAAATTTTCTAATTCTATCATGGTAGTGGCTAATTTTCTTTTTTAAATTATCTATTGGCATTTTTGAGTTTTTGATTTCTTCATTATTATCATGATAAACAAAATCATTTGTATTTAAATTATATTTTTCTAATAAAGTATAAAAAGAGATTACTTTAGATTTAGGAATATACTCATTTAAGATAACATTGATAAATTTATTCATATCCATTTTTTGATTTAAAATTTAGTCTTTTGTAATTTATTCTCGTAGAAAGAACCTTGAATTTCCTCACCGTTTAAATCCATGATCTTATAAGTTATTGGGTTAGTTTGTAATACTTTATCAATTATAAATATTTCACTAGTAAAATTTGTAGTGTATCCTTTTTCAAAATGTTTCTTGTATTTTGTAATCCTTACACGGGTTCCCACTTTGTACTTTGGTTTCTTTTCATATGGTTCTTCCATAAAAACTCTTTCATAAATATCTGATTCATTTTCTTTTTTACTTCCTTCTATTGGTGACATCTTTATAGTATTATGGAAAGTGTTATTATATTCATTTACAATTTGATTTAACACATCATAATATTTAGTTGTGTTATAAGCTGTAAAGTATTTAGATATTCTTTCTTTTAGAGTTCTTATGAAACGTTCAGCAATACATGATTTTTCTAAATTTTCTGTATGATACATTTCTATATTGTTTTGTTTTAGAAAGTTTTTAAAAACTGACTTGTACTCACTCCCCTTATCAATCCATAACTTTTCTGGTTTTCTACCTGTCTTTATAATTTCTTTAAACGCGTTTGTAACTTCTAAAGCAGTTTTATTTTTTAATAACGCAACGAAGGCGAACTTTGAAAAAACATCAATTGTAACTAGAATATACCTATAATGTTTATTCTGTTTAGAATATTTTTGCATATCAATTAAATCAGATGCCCAGATTTGATCAATACCATGAGCAATCACTTTCCTCTTAGGAAACTTTTTTAATTATAGGTTTGTGTAATTCATTTGCTAAATCAGATGTTAAAGGTTTTTGTACATATAGTCAACTTTTTTTATTACCAAGTCCAGAAATATATTTTGTTCCTATTGTTCCTTGAACAATCTTTTTATCTATCCACTCTCTAATATTATTTGGTTTTAATTCTTTTAAATCTTCTAACATTTTTTTATCACATATTCTATTTTTATCTTTAAACTTTGGTGTGTCTCTATAACACAAATCATGTTTTAAACTAACTGCATCAACTTGATTATATGGTTCATATCCAGATTTAGGATTATCGTTTTGATCTAATTTTTTCGATAATTTCGTAAAGGGCCCGTGTAAAAGTGAGATGGTAGATGCATTTCAGGCATCTTATCAATTATCTTATCTGCTAAATTACCTCCATCTGTCCCCCTAATAAACTTACTTTTCTTAGTATTACAAATAACACAATTACCTTGTATCATATTTCTATTATTCTTTGTTATCTTCTGAGTGATATTATTTGTATCAGTTGGTTTTTTACATTTCAAACAATATATTTCTTCCATTTTTAAAATCAAATAAATGGATAGATTAATTTCAGTAGAAAATATAATTTTACCAATTATCCCTTTATCAAATTATGACTTAATAGAAGCTGTCAAGAAATTAAAGATTAAAAACTTTAGAGGAGTATTTTTAAGAGATGAGTTACCAAACAAAAAAGAAAGAATGAATGTGGAATTGTTAACTTAGCTGATAGTAAAGATTCTAATGGAACACATTGGGTGTGTTATTTCATAAATAACAATAATGATATATATTTTGATAGTTATGGATTACCATCACCTAATGAAATAAAAAACTATTTAACAAAAGATATATATCATAGCATTTATCAGATCCAACCTAATAATTCAGTTGTTTGTGGTCATCTATGTTTGTATGTTTTGAAGAAACTAAATGATGGAAATAAGTTTGAAAATATTATACTAAATTTATTACCTAAAAATGGAGACAGTAAATAAATTTGGAAATACTGATGCTGATGATGATCAATATGAAGATAATCAAATTATTCATCCTATTCATAATAGTCAAATAAACTTAGATGATTTAGAAAATGTAGAAGGTTTTAATAAAGATGGAAAAAAGAATTCTATCTATGGATTACAATTATCTTCTGATGGAATTTATAGAAGAAAAATAGTTGAAATTCCAAAAGATCTAGAATTATTTGATAAAAAAGATATTAAGCCAAAAATTCCATATTATGTTGTATATACACACAATAAATGGAAATTATTAAAAAAACAGATTGGGATATTAATATTAAAGTTAAAAATAATACTGTTAGTTGTGATGGAAATTCACTTGAAATACATAGAATATTTAATTCTGGAAAAATAATGGGAAATTTAGTTCCAATACAACCAGCATATAATGGAACTGCAGTGCTTATGAAAAATCATGGAGAATATTATATTGGTTCAAATAAAAAACGGAATGATATATCTGCTCTAGAATTTAAAACAAAATTTGACAATGATCTAAAATTACTAACTGATCCACCAAACAATAGTGTATATTTTATATCAGGTTATTTACTAGATAATTTAAATCAAGAAAAAACTTTAATTGAAGGAATAGATATTATAATTGAAGACTTAAAACATCCTGTACCTTTTTGGGTTATTATAAGAAAAGAAAAAACTGAATTCAAAATAAAATCAAATCCTGATAATTTAAAAATTAAAGTATCTAGTGATATAAATTTTGATAAAGTAAAGATTTATAAAGATATTATTATAATTGATAGAATAGCCTTTTCTAAAAAGGATATTTCTGATGACGAAATTTTATACCTATAAAAATGGATAAAGCAAATTTAACAGAAGAATTTATTGTTAATGAGTCAATTAAAGAATAAATTTCATGAATATCAACCCGAACAAATAGACTTGAATAGATACAATACAGAATAAAGATTTAAAGTTAATCATCAAGATTTATATTTAGATATTTCAGAAAGTTATTTAGAATTTAGTGGACAATTAATTCGTAAAAAGAATAATGTAGAATCTGCCTTTAATCCAAATGATAAAAAATAACTATGATTAATAATGGATTGATGTATTTGTTTCAGTCAATTACATATAGTTTAAGTGGTAGTTTGATTGAAAATATTCTTAACCCTGGGGAAACTACAACTATTATGGGATATCTATCATATTCAGGAGATTTTGAACAAACAGAAGGATTGAATCAACTTTGGTATAGAGATGGATCAAAAGACTTTAAGACAAGAGATTCGTTTCATGTTTTACAAAAGTATATTATTGAAAATTCAACACCTAATGGATCATTTAGTTTTCTCATTCCATTAAAACATATTTTTGGATTCTGTAAAAGTTACAAGAAACTTCTTTATGGATTTATGCATGAATTAGTTTTAAATAGGAGGGCAAATGATCAATATGCTATTATTAGAAAAGCACAAAAAGAAGGAACTGATTCATCTGGAGACTCTTCAGTTGTTGGAGATGATTTAACATATGGTGGTATGATTAAGCTTGATAAATTTTCTTGGTACATTCCACATGTTAAACTTAATTTAACTGTTGAAACAAAGATCTTAAATGATGTAAAAAATAAAGTAAATTATAAAATTAATTATAAAAGAATTTCATCCGAAAAACAAACTGTTCCAGCAGGACATAATTGGAATTGGAGATTATCAACTTCTACATTACTAGATAAACCAAGATTTATCATTATAGCATTTCAAGAAGTTAAGAATGATAAAATAGATGAATACGATAATTCAAAGTTTGATCATGCTAACTTAAAAAATATATATGTTAATTTAGATTCGAGAAGATATCCAGCAATTGATTATAATTTAGACTTACCTAGGAATCGCTTTTGTAGAATGTTTAAAGAAGCTATTAGTCTTAATGAAAAATGTTTTGGAAATAACGATAGAACTGTTAATATGAGTCCATTCGATTTTTAAAATATCTATCCAATCTATGTTGTTGATGTTAGAAATCAAAGTGATGAAATTAAAGGAGGAGTTACTGATATTACAGTTAAAATGACATTTAATAAAACGCCAGTAAATTTAGAAGCTAATGCTATTATTATAACAGATAGGATTCTTACATTTTGTTCTGATGGAAGCAAATTGACTGTTGTTCAATAAAATAAATTAAATTATTCATTTTCTTCCATCATCACAAATATATCTCTTATCATCAAATGCTGATAAACTCTTTTTATTTACTTCATTTATAAACATTTTATTTATTTTACTTTCTTTACTAAATAAACAAAAAGATTTTTTTATTAGAATTAAAAAGACTAAGACTATTATCTTTAGCAATATGGGGTGCTCCGCCGCTACGAAAAAAATGTTGATTTTAGGGGGGTATAAATATCCCCATTCCATAAAATAAAAAAAATGCATTTCTATTTATCTATCTTAAAGAAATGGATCAAGAAAAACTTGCACCAAATGTGGTCGATTTAAAATGATTAATAATTATCATAAAGATGCGAGTAAATCATCAGGCGTATCTTCTGCATGTAAGGAATGTAGAAAACCAGCAAAGTGTATTCATTATCAAAATAATAAAGAAAAATATAAACAATGTTATCAAGAATTTATTTTTAGAAATCCCAAATACCAACAAGAATATTACTTAGAAAAAAAATAATATAAACAATATTTACTTAATTAAAATTGTTCCTATAAAAATGGCCCCCATAAAACCCAAAGTTAATAAGACCTACATCAAAGAAGTCATCAGAGAAAGTGGTATTA
Source organism: Doris montereyensis (assembly GCA_037039925.1). Lineage (NCBI taxonomy): Eukaryota > Metazoa > Mollusca > Gastropoda > Nudibranchia > Dorididae > Doris > Doris montereyensis. The sequence goes on along the minus strand of JAXRKP010000296.1, from coordinate 207,203 downwards.
ATATAGATAATTATTTTAAGAAAATTAAACCAACAGTTAAAAGCCTTGTGTTATCATTTCCTAATGTTAAATTCAATCTATTAATAAAAACAATATATTTTAAACCAACTGCCCTTGACGAAGAAATAGTTAGATATCATAATAGTGGATTTATAAAACTTCATTCACAAGATGAATTTAATGAATTATATGATTCTATTAAAAGAAAATATAAAGCTTGGGAAGAAGAACATCAAGGCAAAGAATCCGGATTAATATTTAATGAAATAGAAAATACAGAAGTTAAAGTTGTTAGAGTAAGAAGTTTAAATGGATCTTCTTATTTTGATCTTGGTGTAAAGTTTAATAGTCTTCTTAATATCCAAAATGAAGATAACTTATGTTTTGCTTATAGTGTAATTGCCGGAGTATTCAATACATTAATAAAAAGATTAAAAAATGAAAATCCTGGTATGTCAATTAATGAAATAGCTAAAGAAGTAGAAGATCCCTTAATTGCAAAAGCTATTTTACGGATAGCTAAGGATCCTCGTAGAGTTACAATCTATAAACCTTTTTTTAATTGGTTGAACATGGAAAATATTGAATACTCTGTCAGTATAAAATCAATTAAAATATTCGAAAGACAAAATAAATTTTTTTGTATTAATCTGTTTGGAGTTGAAGATGATATCAAATCAATTGAAGATGATGGTGATCACAAAAAGAAAGTGCGCGAAAAGATCAAGAGCGTAGTTTACGTAATATTTTTCCGATGTATTTAAGTAAATTTAAAGATAGAGAGTATAATATAGATTTATTATATGTTACTCAAATTTCCACACTTGAATCAAAAGAACTAGATAAAGATGGAAAAAATATATTGATTAAAACACATAAAACACATTATTGTCTATTTAAAGATTTAGATGCATATCTTAGTCCTAATAATCATAAAAGATATCATTGTAGAAATTGTATTAATGCTTCCTATACTAATCTTTCTGCTTTAGAAAATCATACTGTTCTTTGTTCTATAAATAAACCTATGAAAAATAACATGCCGGTAAAAGGATCCAAATGTAAATTTATAAATCATCCTTTTAAATTAAAATTTCCATTTGTAGGATATACAGATTTTGAATCAATCAATATACAATTAAATTATATGGATATTGAACTTAGAAAAGAATTGAATAAATTAAGAATAAAAAGTAAATCACATAATGTTAATTCTAAAATAAAAAATATGATAATCAATAAAATTATGAAAGATTCTAATATGTCTAAAACTAAATCTAAAAAAATTATCATCTTTTTATGAATAATATGATTGCAGATGGAAAAATAAAAAAAGAAATAATCAAAATAAAAGAAAACTTAATTGAAAAGTATTTTAATAAAAAAATAGATAATATCTTTGATAAATGGATTGAAGATGGAAGAAATATAGAAGTATCTGATAGTGAAATTAGAAAATATAATGAAATAAATAATAAGAATAAGAATAAGAATAAAATTAGTGATAGATTACGTAATAAGATAAAAAAGAGAACATATTAAATTATCTTTTAAAGAAAACACAATAAATTTACAGCAACAAGAAGTAGTTTCATATAATTTACAATTAGTTTCACAGTTTCCAAATATTATTCCTAATAAAAATATTAATTATGAACCTAATGAAGATTGTGGGGAAGATTTTATAAAAACATGTTTATATTATAAGGATAAAATAAAATGGGGATATCATAAAGCCAAGAAGGAATTTAAAATATCAAATGAAGAAGAAAAAAATATATGAAAGTTCTGATAATTGCTATTTATGTGATGAATATTTAACAATTGATGTTTCTAAAAAAAAGGATAGAACCAACCCACATGCAAATAAAGTAATTGAACACAATCATCTATCTGGAGAATTTAGAGGAATTGCATGTAGATCTTGTAATGCAAAAGAAGCAAGGGATGGAAAACAATTTCCTATATTTTTTCACAACGGAAGTGGATATGATTTTCATTTTCTAATAGAAGAATTATTGAAAAAAGAAACAAAATATGAAAAAGTTAAAGTGTTGGCTAAAGATAGTGAAAATTATATTTCAATAACATTTGGTGATGACTATTTTAAATTAGTATTTAAAGATAGTTGCAGATTTTTACTTAATGGTATAGATGGTTTATCAAAAACATTAAACGATGAAGATTGCAATATAATTAAACAAGAACTTTTAAATATACTAATGATGAAATTAAAACTCCCTTTAAGAAAGAGATGAGAAAGTTTAAAAGAAAAAGAGATGCTGTACTAAATGAAATAAGAAAAGTAGATTATACTATTAATTATAAATATGCTAATTCATTATTTATAAATCATTTTTCAGAACAATTATTTGAAGATTTAAAGTATTATGAGTCTAATAAAATTGAAAGAAGTTTCAAAGGAGTTTTTCCATATGATTACTTCGATTCATTTGATAAATTAAAAGAAGAATCTCTCCTAGTAAAGAACATTTCTTTTCTGTGCTTTATCAAAAAGATATTTCAGATCCTGAGTATGAACATGGTAAAAAGATATTCAAAAGATACTGTAAAACATTTAATGATTGTATATTATTATATCAAAAGCTAGATGTATTAATATTAGCAGATGTTTTTGAAAACTTTAGAAATCTTTGTTTAAAATATTATGAAATAGACCCAGCATATTGTTATTCAGCATCAGGATTGTCGTGGAATGCAGGATTAAAATATACTAATATTGAATTAGATTTATTATATGATATAGATATGAAATTAATGTTTGAAAAGGGAATAAGAGGAGGATTTTCAGGGAGTTTTAGGTCCTAGATATGTTAAAGCTAAAAATAAATACACCGATCCAAAACATCAAGATGAAAATCAAATTATTTATGGTATGTAGATGCAAACAACTTATATGGTTGTGGAATGTCGGAAAACTTCCTTATAAAAACTTTGAATGGTATCAAGATCAGGAAGAAAAAGAGAAATTTAAACATAATGATAATTATGAATATAAAGATATTCAACATTATTTAGATAAATGTAATGATGATGTTGGAATGGTTTTTAAAGTTGATTTGGAATACGATTTACTAACAAAATTTAAATTAAGAAAATTCCCGCCCATGCCTTTATCAATTAAGATTAAAGAAGATGAAATATCAAATTATTCTAGAGATTTCTTAAAACAACATAAAAATAAGTTAGGAAATGTTGACAAATTAATATTAGATTTAAAGAATAAAAAGAATACATCGTTCATTATGATATTTTAAAATATTACATATCTCTGGAATAAAAGTAACAAAAATTCATAATATAATATCTTTTGAACATAAAGCTTGGTTAAAACCTTATATAGATTTTAATACATCCATGAGAGCTAAAGCAACAAATGACTTTGAAAAAGATTTTTGAAATTAGTGAATAATTCGTTTTATGGAAAACAATGGAGAATATCAAAGACAGATGTAATATAGAACTAATTAACAATTCAAAAGATTTAAAAAGATTAGCTTCCAGAAAGAATTTTAAAGATATAATAGATTTTGATGATAAGCCTCTTAATGAAGAAAATGATTATTCATTTAAAGCTGTAATGTTAAACTATACATCATTATATTTTAATAAACCAATTTATTTAGGAATGTGTGTATTAGATTATTCTAAGTTAGTAATGTATAAATTTTATTATGATATAATTAAAAAAATATGGCCAGATAATGAAATTCTCTACAGCGACACTGATGCATTGGTGTTAAATATTGTTACAGAAGATTTATATGAAGATATAAAAATAATAAAAGGTTACTTAGATACTTCTAACTATCCGAAAGATCATCAATTGCATTCTAATGATAATAAGAAAGTAATAGGAAAGTTTAAAGATGAATTATATGGAAACATTATGACTACGTTTATTGGAATAAGAAGTAAAATGTATGGATATGAATATTTAGAAGATTCTAATATTAAATTTAAATGTTTAGCAAAAAGGGGTTAATAGAGCAACAAAAAAAATTAACTTCAGATGCATATAAAACTTGTTTATTAGATAAAAAGTAATTCATAAAACAATGTTTAGTATAGTACATAAAAAACATAAAATTTATTTAAAACAGATGACTAAAATCGGATTATCTCCATTTGATGATAAGAGATATATTTGTGATGACGGAATAACAACACTTCCATATGGAATGAATGATTTATATTTTAAATAAAAAGTACACACATTTAATCTTCTTTATGAATAATTTATTGTATAACTCTGAATTTACTTCCATCACTTTGGAATTGTATAATTCTATCAGAAACAATTATAGCATATGCTTCCATGTTTGGTTCTGGTGTTTTATTAAATGTCATTTTAACTGTAATATCTAAAACACCACCTTTAATACTATTAGATTACTAACATCAATAACATATAATGGATATAAATCTTTAAAATCAATTGGTGAAATATTAGGAGTGGTATCCATACCAAAACAATTCTTTTTAAACTTAACAGCTTCTCTAAACATTCTACAAAAATCATTTCCTTTAAAATTTATATTATAAACTACCTCGGGATATCTTCTTGAATTTAAACTAACAACAATATTTTGTATATTAGCATCCAAAAATAATGCTTTATTAAATGATTCTTTATCATGTTCTTTCTTTATTTGAAATCCAATAATAATATACCTTGGTTTACTACTTGTTGATAGACGCCAATCAAAAGAACTTCCTTGTGGAATTGATATATTTTCACAATGTAGTTTTTTTTATAAACGATAGTGTAATTAACTTTATTTTTAAATTTATTTTCATATTCTAGACTTGGTTTCACATGTGGAACAAACCATGATAACTTATTTAATTTTACCTTTCCACCTTTTGTCATTGTAATACCAATTTCAGTTCCATCTTTGTCAACGGTTTCTAATTCTTTTTGCACTGCATCTTCACTAGATTGTTTTCTGTATAATGATAATTCATGTTCAAAACCATACATCACCTTATTATAAGTTTCACAGAATCCAAAAATATGTTTAAGTGGAACACAAAAAACTAAAGTTCCTTTTGGTTCAGACATTTCCATAATATAACAATATCTAATATGGAAACCAAAATGATCAGATTTATCTTTATACCACAATTGAGTCAATTCTTCAGTTTTCTCGAAATCTTCTGAATATTTCAAATATCCCATCATAGTTGTCATTTCTCCAGGATAATTTAAACTTTCAATTTCTTGTCCACTTACTTTATATCTAATATTACTGAATAAATACATTAATGCATTATTGATCAATGTTACTTTATCTTCTTCTTTATAATCACTTTCAACACCATTTTTATCTCTAACTAGTTGTCCTTTAAATTCTAAATAACTTTCAGATATATACAAAAACGTATCCTAGTTATTAATTTTAATTCTTATTTCATTACTTTTGTTTAAGGAAGAACTACCCACATCAGGAGTATATTCATGAAATTCATATGATTCTATACTTTCATCAATAATAAATTCTTCACTCAGATTTAACTTGTTCATTTTTATAGGATTAATTTTAAATAAATTTAATCTCTTCATCGGTTATTTTTTCTATATAATAAACTTCATGGTAAATAATAATTTTATTGAATTAATCTTCAAGGGAAATAATCCGAAAATAATTACATCAAATAATTTCATGAGTTGTCTCCTCTAAATGCCACACCACAGGATATGGTTGAGTGATTTTCCCGTCTAGACTGAATGCGTTCAAGCGATAAGTGTGCACATTCTAGATATTTCATCAAGACCTCAAAGCGCTTTACAATGTCTTTGCATAGAGGACGTAAACATATTCATAGAGAAGGGAATCACTTGCATAGAGACACATAACACTTGCATGGAGACATATAACGCCTGCATAGACACATAAACATCATATAAACACTTGCATGGAGAAGTTAAACGCTTGCATAGAGACATATATAAACACACGCATGGATACCATATTAACAAACCCAATATTCTGTGCGAGTTGAGGTGGAACATAAAAAGGGATATCTCAAAGACTCTCTCATATCGAAACCAAAACTTGAGCTGATTGCTTGAGTTTCCCTTACTCCCTAGAACGATCTGACTAAGAAAATTACTCAACCGTGAATGAATCCTCTTTGTTTAACGGGTTACGCTATAAGCCGCTGGAATTCCTGTCTGGGTTGTATGAAGAAATTTATTATGCGGTTCAATTAACTTTTTTCTGTGTTAAGCAAATCACGATTTTTTTTTGTGTTGCGGGAGCGGCGGATTTACATTTTAACAAAGAAAAGAAAAGATAAAACAGAAGTCAGAAAGAGTAAGGCGTGCAATGTGCTGATGTCTCAATTTTACTTTGGAACTAACCTATTTCTCTCATTCATCAATCTCACCCTCACTCTCAGAGCTAATTTCTTTATCTTTATTTTCTACAAACTTGACAATATCCATTTGATCCTCTTTTCCCTTGTAGATAATATAATTGTTTATGAAATATTGTAACTCACATCTTTTAGTATTACCATATCTTTTTGGTAGAAAGAACTTTATTTCAGAGTCATCTTCATTAACAGTAATTTGAACACTTCTTCCATATTTAGTATCTTTAAATTCTACATTGATGATTAAGTATTTTTTTTATTAATTGTTAGGTCGCTAAGTTTCTTGAAAGGTGAAGTAGGCTTTTTGTTAAGAGTTTTGAAAAATTCACTTGCCATTTTGTTAGGGAGAAATTTGGTAATCGGTTTTGTTTTAGTTTTTTTCGTGGCGGCAGGGGGATGGCTCAAGGTGATTTTTTAATTTTTTAAATTTTATTTATGGGGTGCGGGAGCGCCCCATATTGCCTTATTACTCACATGAGTGACAGAAAGGCTGGTCATCATGGGTCAACAGGACTCCCTGTGTGAGCCACGAATGACCAATGTGTAAGCGATTTAACACGCTCTCTTCTTCTATTTCTCACTGTTACATTTGGCCTTTCTGTCATTTTTGGGACCACTTCATGAAGCTTGTTATTAACTTCGTAGTCCCACTCCTCCTGCTAAGTTTTGTTAATATAACTGTTCATTAAAACTTTCAAACCCTCACCATCAAGTAAGGCACCAGGGCTGACATCTTTGGAGCGTGCCTCTGTTGCCAACTTGTCGGCACTTTCATTTCCATTGGTGCCAACATGCCCCGGTATCCAGGCAAACGTAATGTGTTTTCCAACAAGGTCGTTTAAAGCGTGTTTAATTAAAACTATTATTTGATTTTTAATATCTACAATTCTCAGACCCTGAAAAGCAGACAGACTATCCCTCCAGATAATAAAATTATTATAACTCTTCGATAGCTGTTTTAAATTATTCAAAGCTAAAAGAATGGCGTGCAATTCTGTATTGAAAACAGAAGTAGTCTCTTTCAGACGCATATTCTTCGAGGATTCCGGATGATCCGGATAATAGGTGGCAGCACTTACCTTTTCACTCTCTTTCGAGCCATCTGTGTAAACATGAACACTGTCACTGTCAGGGAAATTATCCCTCATCTGTAAAAATGCTTGTTGAAAAACGAGCGGGCTCGTTTTGTCCTTTGAAAATTTGGACAGAAAAATCTAAATTTACATGGGTTTAGGTCCATGGGGGAGGGGGAGGGGGTGGGAATTTGAAAGTTAATATTGTTTATTTCCTGGTAATTTATATTTCCTTGTAATATATGGGGGAGAATTCCAACGCCGAAATGTGGGGTAGTTTTGGGTGTCTCAAATATCACAGACGGGGAAGCCTTCAAATACGTGTTTGTAGGCAGGGTATTGGGGTAGTGACTTTAATTTCAAATAGTAATTCATTGACAGTTTTAGGTGTCGATGATGTAAAGATGATTCACCGGCTTCTACATATTATAGGCTCTTTACCGGTGAAGTTCGGAAGGTGTCTAAGGCAATACGGAGACTCTGATGTTGAATGGGTTCTAGCCTAGGCGACCCAAGTTACTTAGGTCGCCTAGGGTCTAGCATTTTAAATACATTATGTTTGGGGGCGGATCCATAAACAACAGAGCCATAATCCGGTTTGGACTGGATTAATACTTTATATAATTTCAATAGGGTCACTCTGTCAGCACCCCAATCCGTGTGGCTCACAACTTAAAGAATATTCAGTCTTTTGGCATTTTATCTTAATGCTCTGAACAAGAGACAAGAAAGATAACTTTGTGTCAAAGATGACACCTACAAATTTAGCCTCCTTAGATATTCTGACAGGCGTTTTGTTTAAATAAAGACTGAGTTCAGCATGTACATTTCTTTGGTTATGAAAGTGGACACATACAGTTTTTGATGTGGAGAATTAAAAACCGTTGTCAGTTTCCCATTTTTGAACTTTGTTGATACATAGTTGCAATGATCTTTCAAGGTATGGCAAATGTTTGCTACCTATGGGCGTTAAGTGACGTGATCTTGTCCATGCTTCACTGCCCCCCCCCCCTCTCTCGCCCTCTGCTCTCTCTCTCTCTCTCTCTCTCTCTCTCTCTCTCTCTCTCTCTCTCTCTCTCTCCTCCTCTCTCTCTCTCCCTCTCTCTCTCTCTCTCTCTCTCTCTCTCTCTCTCTCTCTCTCTCTCTCTCTCTCTCTCTCTCTGTCTCTGTCTCTCTCTCTCTCTCTCTCTCTCTCTCTCTCTCTCTCTCTCTCTCTCTCTCTCTCTCTCTCTCTCTCTCTCTCTCTCTCTCTCTCTCTCTTTCTCTCTCTCTCTCTCTCTCTCTCTCTCTCTCTCTCTCTCTCTCTCTCTCTCTCTCTCTCTCTCTCTCTCTCTCTCTCTCTCTCTCTCTCTCTCTCTCTCTCTCTCTCTCTCTCTCTCTCTCTCTCTCTTTAAGCCATGTTTCAGTGACGATGAAGATATTCATATTATTTTAATTATTATTCTATGAAATGACTTCGTAATGATTTTGCCTGCTACGCCAGTGTCATAGACACTACTGTTGTGGTAGTTGTCATGGCAATAATATTGAGGAATATGGGCATAGGGGTTGCTGGAATGACGATGATAATTATTGTTTGTTAATTAATTTTCTTTTTATTAATTACGGTTCATGTACTTTGATGACGATGATGATGGTGAGGATGATGATGATGTTGGTGATGACGACGACGACAACGATTATGGTGGTGGCGTTGGTGGCGTTAATCATTATGTTGTTGTTGTTGTTGATGATGATGATGATGATGATGATGATGATGATGATGCTGATGATGAGAATGGCGGTTGTAGTGGTAATGTTGATAACGACAGTAATAAAATGATGGTGATGGTGATGACAGCAATCACGATAACAAAGACGGAGACAATGATAACAAAGGCGACAATGATGATGGTGACATATGTGATGGCTACAAAAGCTTTAACGGCGATGATGAGGATATTGAATACGACAACGACGATTATGTAGAAGATAATGAATTATTGCAACGACTAGACTACTGGATCGTAAAGTGTCTCAATCTAAATCTAAGCTGGGTTTTTTTAATCGTACTTTTACATTGTCTGGTCCCGCTGTCTTGAATTCTAGGTCATCACATACACGAACTTCCAAATCACTTGATTCCCTCAAAAGATCGCTGAAAATGGAACTTTTTCGTTCTGCACATTCGATAGACTAAGTTGAATACGTGACATTGATCGCTATAGCTTACGTGATACTTGTGTTTTCAATGCATTATCATAATTATTATTTTTAATATCGAGGTATGTACTATCATTTGTGCCATGCTTGTAGCATGCTGTTCTACATTGGACTGTCCTGTCATTGTAAATCACATCTGAACAGACTGTTATGGATATAGGCGCTATATGAATTATGAATTATGAATTATTATCGATTACATGTCTTATTATTAATCACCGTGATACATGTATCTTCTTCTTATAACATAAGATAAGATAAGAAGAATATTTATATTGCGCCTTCCCTCAGAAGAGCTCCAAGGCGCATTACAAGCGAAATGATTACACAGACATGGCATGCTATCGCTAAAACATTTTACATAAAACAGATTCATCAATAAAAAATAGTATCACAATCAATTCAGTAAAAGCACGCAATTCAATAAAATTCATCTAAATATGTTGGAGAAGTAGTGGGTCTTCAAGTGAGATTTCAGTATATTCAAAGACTCTGCAGACTGAACGTCCCATGGTAAAATGTTCCAAATTTTGGCTGCTTGTGTTTGTAGGGCCCTATCTCCGAAAGTCTTAAAGTTAAGTTTTGGGTGTTTGTATCATTTTCTTGCTCGCTGAGCGCAAAAGGCATCTTTTATGACATTGCCTGGACATGGTTTGTTTGATTTCTAGAAAATTACGATGCCTTTTGCATGACAGTCAAACACTCCAAATGTGAAATTAAATATTAAATGTATGCAGTGGGGTGGACAGATTTAGATAAATCAAATATTTAAGTATGGAAAAGCTATAAAGAGGAGACGAAAACAGAATTAAGCAGTAGAAAAAGAGAGAAATAGATGAGAGAGAGAGAGAGAGAGAGAGAGAGAGAGAGAGAGAGAGAGAGAGAGAGAGAGAGAGAGAGAGAGAGAGAGAGAGAGAGAGAGAGAGAGAGAGAGAGAGAGAGAGAGAGAGAGAGAGAGAGAGAGAGAGAGAGAGAGAGACAGAGACAGAGACAGAGATAGAGACAGAGACAGAGACAGAGACAAAGAGAAAGAGAGAGAGAGAGAGAGAGAGAGAGAGAGAGAGAGAGAGAGAGAGAGAGAGAGAGAGAGAGAGAGAGAGAGAGAGAGAGAGAGAGAGAGAGAGAGAGAGAGAGAGAGAGACATACAGACAGACAGACAGACAGACAGACAGAGACAAAGACAGAGAGACAGAGACAGAGAGACAGAGAGAGCGAGCGCGCAACACAGCGTGTATCAGCATCACAGCACGTAGGGCTGGTCTTTTTATTAAATCTAGATGGCGAGGAACCCGACAAAAATAGAATTCGTCGTTCATCGAGCACTGGGTATTATGGTCTTTGAGTTAACCAAGCTGTCTTAGTTCCAATTGCTAGAGGGCACCACAGGAGAAAGTGAGAGACAGCGCGGGATGTTACCAGCGGCGAAATATGTTAGTGAAAGGCCAGGCAGAAAAGTGTAGTGTGAAACTGGTGTGTGTGTGTGTGTGTGTGTGTGTGTGTGTTGGGTAAAGCAAGTCGATGTGATGGGTGTATTGCAAAGAAGTCACACTAGTACCTTCTTGATGTAGTGCAATATTTTACAGGTGGTTCCTGGCACACAACAACAACAACAAAAACAAGCAGAACACGCCCCCGAGTAGACACCCCAAATATAATAGTTCTCGGTGGTGGCTTTAACCTGCCAGTCATCAATTGGGAAAACCATACTACATAATCTAACATGGACACTCGGTAGTTCATACGTAAGGTGTCTGCCTCTCAACTAAAAGGTCATGGATTCAAGCCCCGGCGGTTGATAACATTTTCTCGAGTTTTCTCCAGTAGAACCTACCCCCCCCCCCCCCCCACTGTTCCAGGTAGGTGAATCGACACGTATAATCTAGTCCAATCGGAGACGGACGATAAGAAGGAGGGTGGGGGGGGCTACACCTAAAATTGGAGGTTCGGGTAAACATAATCGATAATCACTTTTATACATTTTCTTGAACATCAACTTTTTATACATCGTTTCGCTGAAGGACATTAACTAAAATCATGTCTTTTTCGTATATTTTTGTGGTTTTGAAAGAAATCGTGTGCCGATAATATCAAACAATTTTCGATCCTTTTTTTCTTATCAAATTATGTGCCCCTTTCATTGTAGAGAATTTCAAACATTCCCGCTAGTGCTACACAAAAGCTTATAACATAGACATATATGTTTCAGTCATTCTATCTTAATGTCTTGTAAAAATAGGTATGCAATTCGGTCATGTGTCAGTAAAAAAGCTTTTTTCCCCCTTTTTTCCCCTATGATTTTTCACATAATGGCGTTTTTCTTAAAAAGATAATTTAAGTCACTTTTTTTGCTTTAAGTCACAAGTTATCAATATATTTGCATGAAATTTGAACAGATTATAGACTGGAAGGGTCCATACAACGTATAGTTACAGTAACATTAAAAAATATCTACTGTAATGCTTTTTAAAAATGTTGCAGTCGAAATTATATATGTAAAATGGCGTTTGTGCCTTTTTCAAAGTACTTTTATTTTCCAATTTTTTTTCTCCCCACAAGGTATTCAAGATATCAAAAAATCACATTATACGATATTTATAATGATGTCTTGCAAATATTACTTCAATACAACCACCGTTTAAAAAAAAACTTAAGCGATTTCAAAAACATCGCAGGGTACAGTTCTTAGACCGCTTTGCTTCTGACTTTCATAAACGATCCCTGGAGTAATATTTCACCAAAATCAAATCTAAAACTTCTTTTTTTTTGCCGAGGATAGCGTCTTGTTTAGCAGAGAAATAAATAACTCCAATGATTACATTGCGCGTACAGAGGTCTTGATTCTCTGGCAAGTTGGACAAGGACAATATATGGCAGATCTACCCAGCCGAATGCTCTAATTGTCAATCTCAGATTTTTGTAAAACCCCAACATCGCCAGCTACAAATACACAATGCTTGATCACTCCGTGAAATATGTGAATGATACTCCATATGTCATCATACACCTCAACAAAGCGACAAAATGTGATGACCGCATAGACAACGTTTATAGCAAAGGCGCAATTCACATCAGTGTCCAAATAAAAGTGATATCGCAAGCATACCTATCACTAGTGAGGCCGACTCTAGAATAATATGCCTGTGTAGCGTGGGACCCCTACTGTGCAAAGTTCATATAGATCTAGATGTACATAAAATAAAGTAAATCTTAAGTCAAGGTGCACGGTTTGCAACAAACTGTCAGTCTGGAGATCCAGGGTGTGTCACACACGGCCTTGAAAAACCTCAATGGCAACCACTGGAAGATTTGCAACGAAATAAAAATATAAAAATTAATAAATAAACTTTTTTTTTTTTTAAAAACAAACAAACAAACAAACAAAAACCTAACAGCAACAAAAAACGAAACAATATTGCTCGTCTAGCCCAGAGGCCCACAAAAGTAAAGAAATCACTCTATCGGAAGGACAACTCATTCCAATTCATACAACCACACACCAGAACATACATCTTTCAAGACAGCTTATATCCCAGAAGTATCAATATTATAGATTGGAACGGGCTTCAACAGAGCGTTTTGAAGAACGAAAACATAAATGATTTCCAAACGACTATAGCCACAATTATGTCACTAAATAATTGATTTGTCTATGTGCTGTGTTCACGGTACAGTAGCGGCGATGAACATACTTTTGCTTTCTTGCAACTTCGATTCCAGATCCAGATTTGAGACTGTTCCACTGGCGACCCCCATACCATTACATGTACGATGTAATAATATATTTTGAAAGAAATAATGACATCAATGAGTGACTTTCAGCGTTGTAGTTTGACTACGGGGCTTAGAAAAGGAAAAGGAGAGGAAAGAAAATATTATTTATTATGGGAAAACCAATGCAATAATAATGATAGCAGTAATAATAGAATGATAATGATAATAATAATAATAATAATAATAATAATAATAATAATAATAATAATAATAATAATAATAATAATAATAATAATAATAATGATAATGATAATGATAATGGTAATGATAATAATAATTATAATGATAATAATAATGATAATGATAATGGTAATGATAATAATGACAATGACAATAATAATAATAATGATAATGATAAAGCTAATAATGATGATAATAATGATTATTATGAGGATGATGAGGATGATGGTGAGGAGGAAGAGGAGAAGGAGAAGGAGGAAGAGGAGGAGGAAGAAGAGAGAAAGAAAAAGAAAAAGAAGAAAAAGAAGAAAAGAAGAAGAAGAAGAAGAAGAAGAAGAAGAAGAAGAAGAAGAAGAAGAAGAAGAAGAAGAAGAAGAAGAAGAAGAAGAAGAAGAAGAAGAAGAAGAAGAAGAAGAAGAAGAAGAAGAAGAAGAAGAAGAAGAAGAAGAAGAAGAAGAAGAAGAAGAAGAAGAAGAAGAAAAAGAAGAAGAAGAAAAAGAAGAAGAAGAAGAAAAAAGAAGAACAATAACCAGATTTGAAGATGTTGTTCACTTCTGAAAAAACTTTTGCCCGTCGTTAGACCGAAGAAGAAGAAAAAGAAGAAGAAGAAGAAAAAAAAGAAGAACAATAACCACATTTGGTTTTCCTTCGAAAAACTTTTGCCCGTCAGACCATCTCTCTCTCTCTCTCTCTCTCTCTCTCTCTCTCTCTCTCTTCTCAAGCCTCTCTCTCTCTATTCTCTCTCTACTCTCTCTCTCTCTCGATAGTGAGGAAGACTCTCTCTCTTGTACTCTCTCGAGTCTCTCTCTCTCTCCATCTTCTCTCTCTCTAATCTCTATATATTCTCTCTGTCTCACTGTCTGTGTCAAACTCGAACAATTCTCTTCTCTCTCGCTCGACTTAACAATACCGTACCTCTCTCTCTCTCTCTCTCTCTCTCTCTCTCTCTCTCACAACCAGATGCTCTCTCTCTCTCTCTCTCTCTCCCTCTCTCTCTCTCTCTCCCTCTCTCCCTTTCTCTCCCTCTCTCTCTCTCTCTCTCTCAGAAGGAAATCTCTCTCTCTCTCTCTCTTCTCTCTCTGATTGGCTCTCTCTCTCTCTCTCTTTCTCTCACAACTCTCTCTCTCTCTCTTTCTCTCTGTCTCCTCTGTCTCTTTCTCTCTCTCTCTCTCTCTCTCTCTCTCTCTGTCTCTCTCTCTCTCTCTCTCTCTCTCTCTCTCTCTCTCTCTCTCTCTCTCTCTCTCTCTCTCTCTCTCTCTCTCTCTCTCTCTCTCTTTGTGTGTGTCTCTCTCTGTTTCTCAGGGTCTGTCTGTCTTTAAACTCTTTCTCTCTCTTTCTGTCTCTTTGTCTTCTGTCTCTGTTCTCTGTCTCTGTCTCTCTCTCTCTCTCTCTCTCTCTCTTCTTCTCTCTTGCAACTCTTCTTCTTCTCTCTCAATGAAAGCTCTCAGATCTCTCTCTCTCGTGTCTCTGTCTCTCTCTCTCTCTCTCTCTCTCTTCTCTCTCTCTCTCTCTCTGTCTCTCTGTCTTTCTATGTCTCTGTCTCTGTCTGTGAGACATAACAGTGTCACACATGTTCAGATGAGCGTCGAGCAGAGCATGTCCATTTTTCTGAAGCCAAAATTTGTTAACAGATCCCCTTCGACTTATGTACACCTCTTCCTTCACAGGCGAGTTTCAACGATGATTTTATATTAATAATAAATCTGTTGCGGCTGTCGACCATTCCGCTAACCACCTGTTGCTACTGCCACGCGACAAAGTTTGCCGCAAGAAGCAGCGTCGTCATTAATTTATCAACATAGTATCATGATCCAGTGATTGGCTCAAAAGCTGTTCGTTTCTGGCAACGACTTTTGCCAAACCATTTAGAGTCAAGAGATGCACACACCGAAGCGCGCTTCCAACTGTCCCCAATAAATCTGCACCTTCTTGGCCCAGAATAGGGTCCTAAAACGGTAAAAGATGGGCAGTGTGCCAAGTGTTGAGAGCGTCGAGAACGGATTTCACGTCCGACGATTAACTCATAATAATTATTAGAGGAGGATATTAATTGCACCTGGTGGTGGGAATATCCCAGAAGATATTTGCACCATTTCCTCAATCAAATGTTCACAGAAAATAATAAGCGGTAACTGTGAATGAAACGCCAGGGGTTTGTGGACACAAGAGTGAATGAGGATGGATCTATCAATTGTCAATTTTGGCTGGGATGAAACCAATCCCAACAACAAGTAGATCTAGATCTAAAAAGAAGGTGGTGGGAATATCCCAAAAGATATTTGCACCAGGTGGTTGAAATATCAAACAAATAATCTTACTTGGTGCAAATATCTTTGGGGATATTTGCACCACCTGGTGCAAATATTCACTTTCGTAATCATTATTATAACTTATGGCCTTGACACACGAGACGGAAATGTCGCAACAGTAAATACTGCGCAGTTCAGCCATACATTGGGGTAAATGAGAACGATTGGCAGGAAATGCGTCCCTAGCGTGCCCGATCAGTGTCGCGCACTCACAAGTACGTCGCTACCCATCGGCGCGTTGAGGTTTGTCATTATTGCATGGTTCCTGACACATGGGATGCATTTCCCCGTCGGCGGGCTCTATATTATTTCCTTCGCGGACTCGGTAGTCCAGAGGCAAGGTGTCGGCCTCTCAACGAAAAGGTAGTGGGTTCGAAAATGTTCTCGATTTTTTTGCGAGCAAAATCTACCCTCTGGTCCAGGTACCCGGATCGACACCTAGTCCCATCGGAGACAGACGATAAAAAGGAGGTTGAGGTTCCGTGTGCAGATCACAACACTCTGTACACGTTAAAGATCCCTTAGCTGTTCACAGGGCGGTCCGGGCAAAACTAATAATCCTACCAAAAACCCCGAGATCATCTTAGCTGTGGATGTGGGTAAATCAAATCAAATCGAACCAAAATTATTTCCTTCTGTTTTACGCCTTCAAATCGCTCTGGACGCTTGAGTCAACACACTAATCCTAGTGTCATTACCACCATGCCATCATTATTATGAAACTGAGTTGCCTCATGATTGTGTGTTGTCTCATGATTGTGTGTTGTCTCATGATTGTGTGTTGTCGAAGGAGCTTTGATCTCAAGACGTTCATTAACTTTTCAAAATTTGACGTTGACATACGGAAATTCATGACATGTAATTTTTAAAATTTGAACTCATCTTGTTGAGAGATCCTCGTACAATATTTAGATTTAGAACGCCTCTCGCAATGATACGTAGCCAACCAGAGAATGGACCAAAAATATGCCCTTTCTTTTGCGACTTCAAGTTTTGTTCATGAGTAACAGAAACATCACTCTGCTATGTAGATTTTCCATGTTGATCTAAACTTGCTTTTAATTTGATTTGATGTGATTTGTTTTGCTTTGATTTGATTTAATTTGCTTTGATTTGATGTTAGCCACAGTCACACTAAGGTGATCTCGGGAGGATTTTTCATTTTGTCCGGACTGCCCTGTAAACAGCCAAGGGATCTTTAATGTGCACAGAGTGTTGCGTTCTGCGCACGGAACCGCCTTTATATCGTCCGCCTCCGCACCTCCG
>JAXRKP010000296.1:65000-185000 GCA_037039925.1 Doris montereyensis | reverse complement strand
CTGCAGATATATAATTATGGCTATATTGAGAAATCAATTGTTAGACCTAGACCAAGATAATGATCTACATGTTTAGTTATAAATTGAGATCTAGATAAGATTTCTGAATCGATGATGATCCATCCATCTCAAACTCCCATGTCTTCAAGTTTATCGCTCTAATTTAATCTAATTAATTTAATCCTCGTAGTCTTGTTCAAGATGTTTAAGATAAGATTTAGAAAATCTAAATCTAGATCAAGATCAATAATAAAAAAACCCAGCGCAGCTAATAATGTAAATCTTAGGTTGTAAATACATTGAGAGATTTAAAGATCTAGAGTGCTACATTCTAAATATATTGAGTCAAATAAAATAAAAGATTAGAGAGATCTAGAATAGATCTAATCTAGATTTCGAAGCAAAGCTACTAAAATCTTCAATGATTTAATAGATCACTAAGTAAAAAACATAGAGTAGAGATGTAACAATACTGACCATGGATCTAAATTTTTGTAATTTAAAATTATTTTTTTTGACTTAGGTCTAGACTACTTAGATGTGTTTTGTTTTTGTTAATTAATTTAGGCAGTTGGAGAATTTAGAATGAATTATTATGGGAGTCTTCTAAATGATGAAAAGTAAGTGAGCCTGCACTTGTGTGGAAATACAGATTAATATAAATCCTTTTAAAAGTCGATGAATTCATTTGGTTCAAGGAAAGAAATGTGAATTCCATGCCCCTGGTCACTGAAATAGTGATATAGCTGTGCTTAATACAGTGGAATCTCTCTAATCGGAAATCTTGGTGGATTGTAAAATTGTCTCCATTGACCGGCTTTCCCAGTGACCTAAGGATTTTGGTTTTTCCTCAACAGTTTGAGGTACTAAGCCCTTCTGTGAGTGGTAAAATACAGAATTATTAAACGAACAAGGCAGGTTTCACAAAATGGTCCATCCTCATTTCCCTCTTTTGTCAAAATGTACATGTTATATACCATGTTAAAGCTTAGAACCTGAGGATTCCAGATATGACTTTAAGAGATAGCAAAGGACTGTGAGGCGAGTAAATTAGTCACGTTTTTCAGTCAAGGGGCATAACTGTGAAAATTCTAGGTCCAATGCCAGCTTAAGTAATGTTACGCGAACTGCACGGTCCGTCGAACGAGGCTTCCTTAGCGTTTATTTAGTGACGTAACGCTTGGGCATCTGGTTTGGAGAGTTCCCTGACTTTTCCCTAGTTCTCAATAAGAAGTGGTCTGTGTTCGTGTTTCCGACACCTCGGGCGTGGAGTCCACGGCAGGTGCCTTACTGTTGATCAGATGACTAGCGCGTTCCGGGATCATGTGGATGGATGAAAACCGATGCTTATTTGTCCCGTTTTTTGTAAAATTCTGTGATTGTACGCCTTATACGATCCTTATTACGTGTTACGGGTTTATCGTGTGTACCATTCTGCTGAAACCGGTATGGTAAACTTCACGACTTATATATAATGAGTGAGGATGCGATACGTATAGGCTGATATTTGTCAATAGAGAGAGAGGAGGGAGAGAAAAAGAGAGCTGGAGAGAGAGAGAGAGAGAGAGAAAATGCACCAGCAACAAAACCCTCACCGAAAAGAAAGTGCTTTTGACGACAACTGTTCTTTTTTCCCCCATAATGCCCCCCTCTCCCCCATCCCCCCCCCTCTTTTGATCCAGTTTTGTTTATTTCTGACAATCTTAATCTTCTGTCTTTTTCAGTCTCTACTGACATCTCCAATACATCTACATGAGAGCGTTTTGTAGATGAACAGCTAAAATGACTCTTCATCACGATTTTATCAGCGTCGTGTCAAAAACGTGTCTCGTTATGATGTTGGAAAATTAACATACTATACACTGCACCAGCATAATGGGTTTTTGTGGATCAAAGTCAAATGCTATGAGTGTAAAGGAGGGGGGATTCAGAATGAGTGTTTTGTGGATGTTTTGAATATCATACCTCACGCTCTTCTCTTGCTGGTGTGTGTATTCATTTTGACTGTGTGGAACCATTCAGTTATTGGAAAACTCAAGGTCAAAACTTGGGTTCATTATAAAGGCCATGATTTCCGTTGATCTGCAGTCTTGCACTGATTACTGTATTAACTGTGGAAGTTGCTGAAGGAATTATCAGTGATCTTAAAATCGTCATGATTCGACTAATTACCATGCATTTGTGCCACAATGTGTGGCATTTTTTGGAGCTGTGCTTAGCATTATATTCTATCATAATGTTGAAATGTGGAACTCTCCAAGATTTCTCATGGTTTTGTTATTTTATTGGCCCTCTGCTGTAGTCTTGAAATGCTTGAAAGCTCTATCAATCTACCAATAAACGATTTTACCATCAATCATCTGAAAGTTTGGCTTACCTTCATCGACATTTTCTTTTACATCATGTTGATGCTGATAGAGTTGAATGTCTTGGTATGTCAGGTGAGTAATTAATTATAATAAAAAGTGTAAAGTAAGACTGAATTAAGATACAATTCAAGTCATGATATAGTTACTTGAGGTATTGAGGAATATGATTGATATGTATGCTTTTTAATTTTTTTATCATTTTTATAAAGGATCTAAAAAGTGAAGCATATTTTATTTTAAATTTAATTAATTTTGCAATCACAAAAGTTTTTTTAAGTTTGTATCAAGTCCTAACTGATATAGAGCAACTTACTTTGTAAGTGAAATGAATTTTAAAAGATACTTCTTAAATCCCATGTTAATTCACATTACAGGCTAGACCTTCAAAGTTACCTGCTCATAAAAAGTGTTAACTTGTTAAACACAATTGTAAATTATTTTTGTAAACAGGATGAGAAAAATTTACTAAGGAATGTAATTTATTCAGGATTTTAGAAAACAGTTTTCATTTCTATTTTTTTTTTCATTCTATCCATGTCATTCTAGAGATACACCCTTTTCAAAAAGAGTCGAAAAATGCGTCCACCAGCTGACTTGGAAAACACACGTTTTCTGCAATCCTATGTAAACTTTTTGTCAAAGGCTGTGTACTGGTGGGTGAATGATCTGCTCCTGAAAGGCTTTAAGCACCCGCTGACCTTAAAAGACTTAGGCAGGTTACCACAGGTAGGGAACCAAGTCACATAATTTCTATGCACATTCAAATATGTGTTTAAACTTCATACATTCAAACTTGTGTTTGAGAACAATTGTATTATAAGGTGGCCACCTGTCATGGCGGGCAGTTTCTGGTCCGACGGTTGATTTTTTCTATCTTTTGTCATTTATGTAAAGTTGTCTAGTGGGAATGGTGGCCATCTTAGACAAGTTTGACTGTATAAGCTGAGGAATATGTTTGTCAGCAGCATGATGAAAACATAAATTAGTGTTATTGAACACTATTTGGAACTTTATCTTGCAAATAGGGGGGGAAAGACACTCATGTTCTCAACTTTTGTTGTTGCTTTTTTTACCATTAATTGTGTTTTGTGATTTAAAAACAACTGATGCTTCATTTCTAAGTTTCTCATAACAATTGAAATTATAATTTCCTTCTTCCTTCCATAGAGTGAGAAGTCCTCAAAAATGTATAAAAAAGTACAGATGATATTTGAAGAGGAAAAGGTTTGTTATTTTGTAGAAAATCTTAATTAAATGAGCAATTTGCTTTGCTTCATTACAGATAATTACTATAACTACAACACATGTTATGTTTTAAATGTAATATATTTGAAAATCGCATGATGGTTTCATAAGTAATATCATACGTTCACGTTAAAGATTTTACTTGACATGCATTATTCTAATTATATTCCTGCTATATGCACTGTATCGTAAGTTCACTTTAGAGATTTCATTCATAGTGCATTGTTCTATTAGATATCCACTGTTTGCACTTCTTTCATTCAGTAATTTCATAAAATGTTACCTGCTGTTTTTGATATTTAAGTTATAACTTTTGAACTCATATACAGTAAACTGAGAATCAAATTTCATCACTTAAAAGCCGAATGTGCTCTTAATTGAATTTTGTTATATTATCTGAAAGAATTTCTTGTTTCATTTCTTCTTCAGTTTAAGGCAACTCAGAAAGGAAAAACCCCATCTCTGTTTTACTCATTCCTCAAAGCGACTTGGCCCATGCTGATCTTGGCGGGAGTTTGCCGTTTGCTTGGAGACCTGTTAGCTTTTGTGGGCCCTTGCTTATCGAACAGATTGTAAACTATGCATACACCATGCAGGAAGACTCTCCAGATTCTCCTGCCTTGATGAGTAAATCAAACTAAGGTGAGTTGTCACTTATAGATATATATTTTGATTTTTGAAGATCAGATTTCTAATATAGCTCAATTTATCTTGGGGTGTACATTCTTTTTTCATGTGTATGAGATCAAAGTCTTAAAAATTTCACTTCTGTTCTTGTTTAGAATTGTATTTATTTGTTTTTACTCCCCCCCCCCCCCCCCCCTTTGCTTTTAATAAAAAGTGATCATTAATTGTAGGCTTATAAATTGAAGTGTTTTATGTATAACATTTTTTTTGTACACGTAAAATTTCTGTTTAAATTAATATTTAAATTCTTTGCATGTAAAGAAAATTTGGTGATTTCAATGTCTTTATGCTATTTGCTGGCTTCTTTTTCTATTTCAGAAATATGAGTTTGTCAGAGTTGACAAATTTTTTGAGAATGGCTACGTACTGTCTGTGATTCTTTTCATTTCCAATGTACTTCATCACAGCTTTCTGCAAAATCATCATTTCTTGGTTATCAGGGAAGGGATTCGTATGAGGACTGCACTGCAGGTAGCTAGCTTTTAATTTGTATGCACTCCAGCCATTTTTTCCTCTCTCAAAAACTTAAGCAGGGGCGGTGTTTCTAAGTTAGAGTTAATTTTAACATTAGCGCCTTAAAACATAGCATATTTTGCCTGTTTGTTGACCAATAGTTATGGATTTTAAAAAATATTTAAAAAGTCGTAAACTTCTGGGGAGGGTGTTTGGTGTGATAGAATCAGAACTCAGGGGATGTAACATAGTTACTTATAGTTTTGAAGGGGATTCCCCTAGTAGAGGAAGGCCTATGATGTAATCAATAGTGTAGAGAAAACCCCTATTGAGTTTGAGACGTAATAATTTTGGTGTGTCTTAGTAGTGATTTGTTTATATCTGGAAAGGGAGAGAATTTTGTTGAGCGGTGTCAAAATGTTAAAATGGTGAAAATTTCTGTTTTAGAAATATCTTTGTTTTCGACTATAAATAGCAGGGGTTACCCATGACAAGAGAGTAGTACAAGAACTTATTGTGTGATTTATGTCGTTTTTATGCCAGCTCACATTAGATACATTTGTGAATTCCGCTTCATCCGCCGATTGAATGTTGACTGTGAGTATAATAGATAGCCTTGTTATAATTATTAATCAAACCTTGGTGTTACTAGTGTCTACTTCAACCTCTAGATATAGAGTCATTGCCTTGCTCCATGTTTACCTTCGTAACAGGGGAAAACACCTTTCTCCATGCCCATGTTTTTATTAGCCTAATTCAATTATGTCTAAAATCACTTTTTAAAAATCTATAATAAAGACCAGATTGCAATGTAAAACATTAAGAACTTCTTATATATTAAAAAAAAATCTCCTAAACATAGGTGTAAGCAGCTTCACTAAAATGGAACATGGCCATTGATCACTGATGATCAGAACCCCCTGTTTGGAATGTTTGAGAGTTCAGTGCGGTAGTTGATACTAAATGCCTCCTGCAGTTTCCCTGAGAGACACATCAAGCCTTTTACCTCTTCCAGAGGACAAACACAGTTCTGTGAATACAAAACAGCAATAATTTGACTAATAGACAGAAAACGGGACAAAACAGAGAATGTTTGGGTGATCCACCCTTCGTCAGCAGCCATTGATTCCGTTGCACATTGTTTCCTAGTTATTGTTTCTATGTCCTTCTTTGTAGCAGATGAAGGGTGGGCCACCTGAGAAATTCTCTGTTTTGTCATGTTTTCTGTTTATTAGGCTCTTTTTTTACTGTTTTATATTCCTCTTCACTAGTTACCGGCCTACTGCAGTTTTATGCCTTTTTATCACTTATTGTTAAGAGTTATACATCACTCAAACATACCTTAAACATTTTTGACTATCTCATTTCAGTTGGATACAAGTTTTGTATCTTTGACAAATTATTCCTTCCATTTTGATGCTTCTGCCTAATAGCATTATATTAACGCAATGTGAATGTCCATTTGAAACAAATAACTGAAAATCTGTAAAAGGTACTTATTGAGAATAGCAGAAGGAAAGACAGAAAACAACCCACAAACCAAAGCGTCTTCTCCATTCCCTTTGTCATTCACTCTTATGGCATATTTATAAATTCATCTGACTTCTTGAAACATGAAGGTAATGACATAAGATAATATAAAAGTCCCATAGGAACAAAGACGAGACAAATACGAGTAATAGACGGAAAAAAATCTTGGCCACCATGAGGATCGAACCCATGACCTCTGCATCGGCATCCATTGCCTCGCCATGAAAAGAAAGTGTGTTACCAACCGAGCTAACTTGTTATCTTATGTCATTACCTTCACCTCCGACATGCCCCTTGCCTCATGGCGAATCAGTAGTCCAGAGGCAAAGTGCCGGCCTCTCAAGCCAAAAATTGTGGGTTCAATGGTTGGAAAATTTTCTTGAGTTTTTTTTCAAATAACATCTACTCTACTGATCCAGGTAAGTAGATCAACACCTAGTCCCATCAGTGACAGGTTATATTAAAAAAAGGAGCTCCTGTGTGCAGATCACAACACTTTGTGCACGTTAAATATCCTTCGCTGTTTACAGGGCATTCCGAGCAAAATTATAAATCCTACCAAAAACCATGAGATCACCCTTGTTGTGGATGTGAGTAAATGAAATCAAATAAAAACATCTTAGTTTCACAAACTATGCAGAGGGTACATGGTAACGAATTCATTTTTCATCTGCAGGCAATGATCTACAGCAAAGCTTTGCGGCTTTCTACGCTTGTTCTTAGCAGTGGAGTCACCACCGTTGGACAAATTATGAACCACATGTCAATAGACACAACGTTCATCATGTACTTCTTCTTTTCATTCATTATGTCTGGGCACTGCCGATTCAGGTAAAGGTTTCAATTTGAATCTGAATGTTCAAGAAAACAAAATTTTCCGTCATTAATAGGAGAGATATAAGCTGAATAACACAAACATGGTTAGACCCAGAGTAAAGGGACTAGGATGCTTGGCAAACTTTCCATAAATTACACAAGTGTGAATGGGTACCATTAATATTATAACACAAACAAGAGTGTCCAAGGGACTAGGATGCTTTGCACAAGTGTTAATGGGTACCAGCTTTTTTTTCATTATGACAAAGATGTCTTAAAGTTTCTTTGCTTTTTTGTTAATGGTAATTTTTTTTGGGGACTTGAGGAAACTAAAGTTGATTTTGTTCATACGGATCTTATTTTGTTTCTAAGGCTAACGTTTCATAGATCAGTTTCACGATGTTCAAAATGCCAAAACTAACTAATTTATCTTTATAAATGGTTCACTTGATCTTTGTCTCTTGTTTTAAATTATGTACATTTGATAAGCTACTGGATCGTTTATTCCCACGCAGGTTTTTTCATTCAAAATCCGTTTTCAATTCCCTTCGGAGCATACAGTAAAGCTGCCTGTTAAGCGCTTTGTTTTAACACTCTGACAAGATCCTTCTCTGCCTATAGTTGCCTGAATCAAGTGAGGAAAGCGGAAGGAAGTACCTTCCCTAAGAGTACAAGGTCGTGAAAAAACGCCTGGGTGGGCCAGTCAGTGTTTTGACAAGTATTGTCACAATTACAAGCTGACAACACTACCAATTGTGCCTTATGTGTGAAAAATGAGTCGACACATTAGCCTTGATTAGCGTTATTTTACTTTCATAGCTGCCAACCAAAAAGGTAAAAATATGTCTGGTATGTTTTTTTGGCTTTGAGTACTTGATCTGTATTTTCGTTGAAAGGAACGTATATGACAGTCAACTGTATTTTTTCATTAAAACAAAACCTAAGTTAAGGGCACAGACTCTGGGAGATTGGGGTAAAAGTCCGGAGACACTTTTCTGAGTTTGCAAAAGTACCGTCGCATTTCACCAGAAAGGCTAGTGATTGGCAATTTTTTTTTTGATTTTCTGTGAAGGGGGTAAATTATCAATGTTTTCTAAACAATCTGGGCCATCGTACAAGTTAAGATTATTTGTGCAGTCAGTCTGTTTTTCAAGTTGAAAAGGTTGGCAGCTATGTACTTTGGATATTGCATATACTTAGGTAATAGTATATATATATATATAATAAAAAAAAAATTTCCTCTTCAATTTCCTTGCCAACAGATTGTCATTACGCTGGTCATTATGTACTACAAACTAGGGATCTCTGCTCTGATTGGAGGGCTGTTTGTCATTCTCGCTGCTCCTGCTATGTACGTCCTGGGAGTCGGCACGGCCAAATTTCAGAAGAAAGTTCTCGTAGGTTATGTTTGCTTACATTCCACCACTATTATCATCACTACTGTAATGGACCATTCATAATATGTAACCTAAGATACGCATATTTTGATTCGTTTGAAATATGAATCGCAGGCTGAGTTACGGAGATGGCAAATCCATCATCGTATTGATATTAATGTCAGCGTTTTCAAAAACTTTTTATCACTTTTGTATACTTTTGTAACTAACCTTTTAATGATAATAATAAGAATAGACATTTATATAGCACTCAGTTCATAGAGGCAAGCTCTGAGCGCTGTGTTGTTTTGTTTCATTTTGTTGAAAATTTCCCAGAGGCTCTACAGGTATTGTGTGACACCAATGACCAAGTGGTTATGCTGCTGGACTTAAGATCACAAGGTTCTGGGTTCAAATCTTAGCATTGTTAGGTCTGGCATTGGATTCCTTTGGAAAGATGCTTACCACGCATCCCCCCCCCCCTCGATGTAAACAGGTACCAACTTCAGTTGGAAAGTAAAACCTGTGACAAATTATCACCCTGTCAAGGGGATGTATATTACGCAATAGAAACCAGGAGGAGCTCTGGCTCTATGAATCTGTGAGCATAGTGGCCTTGGAGGAACTTATTATTCTACAGATATTGGGTCGGGAGATAGAAAATATTGATAGGATTCAGATTGTCTAGATCTAGATCCTTTGGTTTATACTTGGACACATGAATTGCATTCTTTGCTTTAGACTTATCTTCCTGACTTTCCTTTTCAGGCTCTTTGATTGTCTCTTCTTCTCATTATCATTGTAGAACATGTATCATGCAGAGCTGGTTATCTTTTTGAAGATGCTATTTATTGCTGACAAAGTCAGTCAGTCACTTGCTATTCTGATCGGTGCGTGGGCGGTTGGCGGGTGCTGCTGGTGTGTCTTCTTTCTTTCTTTTTACTCTTTCACTTTTTTTTTTTAATCTTGCTGTTTCCTCTAAATTCACCCCTGAGATCACCACAATGGTGGACAGGGGCAATTTTAATTAAAGAAACTGACTGGAGTTGGTGATCATGGTTCGCTACTTTCGTCACTTTATCTCTATTGGCAGTCCACTCCAGAGTCTTCCCGGGTTTGTGTCTTCCGTTCACCCTTCTGGTCGATTCAAATTTTCCCTGGCTTTCTCCTCTGCCTCTTTTTGCAATAAAATTGTTCTGGTTTTGACAAGATGTTCCCAACGTTTTCTGTCTCATAAAATGTTCGACAAACTTTTAGCGGGGCATCTCACTATTAGTTTTTTTTTTAGTTTTTTTATTACATCATCAGCCTTTTTAAACATTACTTGCTATCCGTGGGACTCTGAGTGCTCTGTCTCAGAAACCATTATTTCTGTTGCTTCTATTGATTGTTGTATTTGCCTACTTACTGTGTATGTACTTCATCAAATTACAGTATAGTAGGAGTATTTTGGTGCACTTGTTAAAAGGAATGGATCTGTTTAGTCCGAGACTACCATGCATCGCATTTAAATTTTTTTATTGACTCCCAAACTTTCTCCTCTCCTTCAGTTTCATTCAGACAGACGAATCAAGAAAATCACCGAAATGATTCAAGGCATGAAAGTCATTAAATTGTTAGCGTGGGAGAGTGGTATATTGAGCGCTATCCTTCAGATCCGTCACACTGAAATGGTCAAGCTTTTTTCAACACAGTGCTAAGATCTCTCATGGGTAAGACTTTTCTCACTCTCTCAAGCTATAAAATGTTTTTCATCAGCGTCCTTATCATTGGCTGCATAAGTGTAAGCAAAAGAACATTTTTCTATCCTTCTCGACAATGTTTAGTCGAAGAATGATAAACACGTTCCCTCTAAACAAGTGAAGGAAATGACACTAAATAGTATTAAAGCTCCCAAGGGACAAATACAAGGAATAGAAAGACAGAATCTTGGCCACTGTGGGGATTGAACCCATGACCTCTACGTCTGCACCCTTTGCCTCACAATGAGAAAAAAGTGTTCTACCAACCGAGCTAACTGCTAGGAGTAAAATCGGGCTGTGACAAGAAAAAATGTTGAAATGTTCACGATCTGAAGCAAAACATGAGGATTGGCAATAAAGGAGTGTTTTAATGACATTTCATGTGAATAGGGTGTGCTAGAAAGCCGTTCAATTAGGATTTCAATGAGATACTTGTTTACTGAATTAAACCATGTCAAACTTATGATTACTGCATGCAAATAAAGGCTTTTCCCATTTCTTTGTGTTAGGAGGTTGTAGAACATTTTAGGTCGATTTTTCACCGGACAACCTGTAATTGTGACCGTTTGCAAAACATTGATAGATTTTGCAAATTTTGTCTTTCATCAGCTTATTTATATTCGATATGGTCTTTTCACCATCAGAATTATATACGTCTATACATAGTCTAAGCATACATTTGAAATGAAACATGGCATGATCATTATTTCCGTCACTATGTCTATTAATATTTCAGCCAAAGTTTTTCAGATTTAATTTTTCAGTCTTGAACAATGGGTCGGGTTTGTTGTTGTAATTGTGTCCGTTTGCATGCATCATGTGTGGGTGCTATTTGTAGGTCCTTCCACTCTTTTACATTTCTTTTATCTTCCTGTATCCTGCTAATCCTCTCTGAAATCAATACATGTGGTGAACGAAGTAGATTACGTCAATGAAACAAAGAGTTTTCGTTTTTCAGATGTTCAAAGTTTTCAGCTGCAGTTTATCTCAGCTAGATGGTTATCATGAAACTTGTATGCTTTGCCATTTTCTCTTTTTCTTGAGATTTTTACGAACAGTTTCCAGATATAAATATATTTTATATTAGAATCGAATTTGTATTGTTGTTGAGTTCGGAACGGGGACTCGGTAGTTTGGAGGCAAGGTGTTGGCCTCTTAACCAAAAGGTAGTGGGTTCAACCCCACCAATGGTTGATAAATGTTCACGATTTTTTTCGAGCAAAATCTACCCCCCTGGTCCAGGTAGGTGGATGGACACTAGTCCCATCAGAGACGGACAATAAAAAGGAGGTCCTGTGTGCAGTTCACAACACTGTGCACGTTAAAGATCCCATGGCTGTTTACAGGGCAGTCCGGGCAAATTTGAAAATCCTACCAAAAACCCCCGAGATCACCTTAGTTGTGGATGTGGGTAAATCAAATCAAATCTAAATCAAGAGTTAGGAACAAAGATATTAAAACACTAAAAATTGTCTTGTTGCTGTTTACTTGAGGATGCGTGTATGGTGCATGCAACTTATGGCATTCAAATTCCTACCTCTCTCAGGTGAGGACTTTCTTTTGTGACGGTTGCTGTTAGAGTGAAAAATAACGTTGTCATTGCACTGTCTTGTTGTATTTTAACACTTTATTTATCTTTCTTTGTTGTATATCTCCTGTTCACTCAGGTTTCGTTG
Source organism: Doris montereyensis (assembly GCA_037039925.1). NCBI lineage: Eukaryota > Metazoa > Mollusca > Gastropoda > Nudibranchia > Dorididae > Doris > Doris montereyensis. The sequence goes on along the minus strand of JAXRKP010000296.1, from coordinate 173,106 downwards.
GTATTACTGCACCTCTCATTGGAGCACTTCTGGTAAGACATTTTATTCTGACATAGGCAGTTTATTGTATGGTTTATGTCGTTGCTCCTGTTGTCAATTTTCTCTTGTGTTTAATCATGTGTTTACCACTTTCAGTTCATACAATAACTTTACCATTTTATGTAAATAATCTAAGGATGTTGAAACTATTTCTTGTCGAACCAATATCATTTTTTTGTTGTAGCATTCAGAAACAATCTCATAAATTGGATTGTAATATTTTCAAGAAGAAACTATCTCATAAATGGGATTGTTACATATTCTAACATGAATTCATGGTGACAAAGTATATTTTGTTTATTTATTCATTTTTATTATGTCTTCTCTCAGACATTTTCGCTTTATCCCGTCTTTGAGAGCAAGCCTCTTACTGCCGGAGCTGCCATGTCAGTGCTTGCTTTGCTCAATCTCTTGCAAGGCCCGTTGCAGGTAAAGTCCAGTGTGAATGGCAGACAATGTGTAATTGAAATTTTCATGTACGCTCGTTAGCTTATTTGTAAAAGTGGGTTCAGGAAGGAGTGGTATAAAATTAGATAACTGCAAATCAAGGAAAAGGTATGATCACAAAGATACACTTATTATGTTTATTTCATATCTTCTCCACGTGTAGGTAACCTTTTGCAATAATGTATTTCAAAGCAATTGTGATTTTGTTCCTGTTTTACATGTGTAGCGTTCCACTTTTATTATAGTTTAACAGTTTTGGATATTTCGACTTCCATTAAAAAAATAAACAACAAAAAGTAAGAACCCTTCCTAGAATATTTAAATCAGTATCTAAAGACATCTACACTCTCTTGAAATAATAGCATGGAATATATCGTCGATGAAACTGCCTAAATGCGGAAGTCCATGATATATGGGATTTGAAAATGGTCCTTAAAATGATCAAATGCATGCTTTTAAATATTGGAGGCATTGAACCAATAGAAAAGCTCATTTTACACACATAATCTACACAAATAATTCCATTTTTCTTTCACAAAGCATAGCATAGTGTTTGATGGTTTATATGACGTTTTTTGCTTCTGAAAAATTACGTCAGCTGGCCTAAAGCGTTTAGACCATTTCACCGATGATATACTCACCTAACACATGGCTATCCAATTTCATCTACAGCAGGAAAGTCAAACTTTTTGTTTTGTTTTCAGGGCAGGCAGGCGCACTGACAGTCATGTGAACTAATTTATGATTTTATAAAAATGTTTTTGCAGATCATGTCTCTTCTGTCAGCCTCCATTGCCAATGCTGGGGTCAGTGTCAAGAGACTTCTGCCGTACCTCCTGGCAGAAGAAGTTGGCAGGCAGCAAGATTCTTCCTAGCTTCTCCAAATCTTGCAGTATTGGCTTGGATTCTGCTGGCCCGTCAGGTCACGGTTTGGTAAAGAGAATTTTTTTCTTTGTTTGAGACTTTTACTATTTTGTTGTTTTTATTAATAAAGTTTATTTATTTTATTCTGTGCTTTTAATTTTTTTTTAGACATTTGTCTTGTTTGAAAAAAAAAGTGAGCATGAGATAATGTTTCTGGAGCCTTTCCCTAGGTACCTTGTTTTTATATTCATGCATTTCTACTGGTTCAGTTTTCTGACTTCATCTCGACGGATAGATTCAAGATTGCAATTTTTTATGCCCTACGATAAACATTTTTCTTCAATCCTCGATTTATCCCAAAAGATTTATGTTGCTAGATTTATGTATTATTTTAAGTCCTGTGCCATCATACTTATGTTCTTTAGCATCAGAAGGAACATTACGAGCAAGAACTATTTTCGTATTAGGCTTAATAAGTCCATCTGCAAGAACCATAGCAGTAGAGGCTTATTATAGTTCTTAACAAGCATTTTTTTCTCTCCTCTTTTCACCTTTTAAGTTGCTTTTAAAATGACTTACCTATTCTGTTGTAGTTCATTGCTAGAGATTGCTGATATTAGATTAAATACGAAGAAGAATTTCGTTATATGAAAGAAGGATAAAATAAAAATGATCAATACTGTAATGAGCCTTTGTTGTTGTTTTTTTTTGTATCTGAAAAGTTTGACATTTTAAAGGGCAAATACGAATATTACTTTTCATTACTTCCTCTCTACAAAGATGAGGTTATGAATGAGAAACACAAGTGAAATTTGATACTGTCACTCTTGCATTATTTCCTTTACTTGCATTTACAAATTGAATGATTTTTGTGTTCCATCTTTGTCAGGATTCTGTTTTTTCTCTTTCTTTTTTATTCAGTATTCATATTTTGCATGTAAGATATGAGAGAAATTTTTAAGTCGTAAAAAATGATTTTTGCATTCAAGTAAAAATAGTTTTGTCAGCATCTTTCCAATTCTCTTTTATCTTTTATCAGCAATGTTCCTTTTTCTCCTCATAGGTGGACAAATTAGATTCCGTTGTGTCACTGGATGGCAAGTTGCCCACTTTTGAGCTTCAGAGCATGGAAAATAAGTCCTGTCGAAGCAGCATCTGTTCCAATTCCAGCGTGAAACTGCCGTTAACCCCGACCCACTCTCGGCACGGCAGTGGTGAGAACAGCCTGAAGAATTGCACTCCACTGGCAGAAAGTCTTGGTCGCTCAGGTAGTCTTTTGTCTGACAGTCACAAGCGGATAAACCTTTGTCGAAATGCAACGAGCTCTGAGCTTCTGGATGTTAAAACCAATATAAGTTTATTGAGAAAGTCTAGCGCCCCTGCGTTGGCCATTTCAGAGCTCACAGGTAGGGAGAAAGCTTCTAGAGCTGAGTAGTTGTAATCCGGTGTTCCTTTGTCGCCTTTGAAGTGAAGTGTTGTGCAGTGATTCTTCTAGTTTTCTTAGTTTTGTTGTACTGCTTTCTCTGAGGAATTTTTTTTCTTTTCCATTCAGCGTTGTGGTAGGTTTCTGGCATGCATGCAGTCATAATATTCCCATATGTTCTTCTGTGCTTTTTGTTTTGATTTTCTTTGTTTTAAGTAGAATTGTGTATTTCAAATTGTTGTTCAGGCCTAGTAGTAGTATTCTTGTCTGTCTGTATTCTTAATATTCTTAGTTCCAGTATCTGTCGGTCATTAAGGTAATCCAAGGATATCATCCCCTTACCACGAGAGAAGCCCAAAAATGAAAGGAGAAGAAAAAAGAAGAAAATTCATTTGGGAATATGTCCAAGGAACACCTGTCATCTGTCAGATGATTCACGTTATGTCTTTTTAGTATTGTCTAGGAGCTGATCATGATGATAATAATGCATTTAGTTTATGCTAGAAAAATAGTTTGGTTTTTTTTATAGAAAAGTCAAAATTAAAATGCATAGATTTACGTTACCTTTTTTCTATTTGTTTTATTCCTAAATTCATCTCTGAAAGAACACTTTACCCAGGTAAGGAAAATAAACTCATATATACACATTCACTTAAAAATGATAACATGCAAAAATATTAATGGTGAAGGTGACAGATTAATTTTACTGATCTTTCCTAAGCATGTCAATTGTTTGGTTTACTTTTGAAAAGATATCATACTTATGTCTGTGTCGTGAGCTTCTTCAACTCAGCAATTCATCCTCCACTTTTGAGTTTGTTTTTGTTTTGTTTTGTTTTTTTTTGGTTTTTTTTATTATTGTATCTCATTCCTGTAGTGGAGTAATCTCCCTAGAGTCTGCAATATGTTATGCCATGCTTGGATATTTGCAAATAATTAGTAGTAGAAATACCACCTGTTAGTGAAGGGTGTCTTTAGTGACCTGCATGAACAGGAAACTTCATAATATCATGGTTTGTATTTAGTTTTTGTCTGCGTTTATCTCTTCATTAACATGTTTCATGTTCAAGCATACAATTTCACTGGCCTCGTATATTCTGTATAAAATTTTTCATATAATTTATTTTGTTTAAATCTCTCATGCAGAGAGATAATGCAAATCAATTTTTATACATATTTTTTATAGTTCTGTTTTGAAGTAAATGAGACAAAAGGTAGTTTGGTTAAATAAATAAAGACTAATATGAAGAGAGATAAAAAGAACCCCTTATTAAAAATTTGAAGAAAAATGAAAGAAACGAATGCAATGTGTTAAATAGGTGTAACACTGCATAGCTAGCATCCATTTGTGTTGTACAGTAGAAAATGTCATCATGTCATTTGTCATGTCCATTTTCTTTTTACACTTTTTTGGTCATATTTGTATCACATGATTTCTTTGTTTTAGAATTTCCAGTTTTTTATGCAGTGAGATGATATGTTGTCTTATTATGTTTTGAACAAGTCATGCTTTGTTCATTAATTGTAGTGTCTTTAGTTGAAAACAATGTTGCAATTCAGAAAGGGAGAAAAGTTGCATATTCTTGCTCTTTCGAAAAAAGAAGAAAAAAAAGAAGTGAATACACTTAAAAATATGCTTCACCTGGATAGAATTTATTTATTATATTTTTTGTGTCGACCGTCTGCATTTTTCATCGTCTTTGACAGTGCCTTGCCTTGCTTCCTTTAAAAGTCTTGCATGTCAGATTTAGGTTGGTGCTGGAACCTACTCTCCGATTTTCTCCTTGCAACATTGGATATTATACTTTAGTCTACACTACCTGTAATGGTATTTTTCTTGATTGCTTATATAGAAGACCTTAAACTGACCATATTTTTAGAGTACACTCTTGGTTGTACACGTTTTTATATTTACGTAGGTGGTTGGAGTGGAGGGCCCTGAGTGCTAGGTAGGTCTTTCTTCTTTCCTGTCAGTCTTTCACTCATCTTTCATCTTGCTGATTCTAGGTTCTCTCTCACTGTCACTCCTCTGTCATCCTACTGATTCTAGGTTTCTCTCACTGTCACTCCTGTTTCATCTTACTGATTCTAGGTTCTCTCTCACTGTCACTCCTCTGTCATCTTACTGATTCTAGGTTCTCTTTCACTGTCACTCCTGTTTCATCTTACTGATTCTAGGTTCTCTTTCACTGTCACTCCTGTTTCATCTTACTGATTCTAGGTTCTCTTTCACTGTCACTCCTGTTTCATCTTGCTGATTCTAGGTTCTCTTTCACTTTCACTCCTCTGTCATCTTGCTGTTTCTAGGTTCTCTTTTACTGTCACTGTCTTTCATCTTGCTGATTCTAGGTTCTCTTTCACTGTCACTCATCTTTCATCTTGCTGATTCTAGGTTCTCTTTCACTGTCACTCGTCTTTCATATTGCTGATTCTAGGTTCTCTTTCACTGTCACTCATCTTTCATATTGCTGATTCTAGGTTCTCTTTCACTGTCACTCATCTTTCATCTTGCTGATTCTAGGTTCTCTTTCACTGTCACTCGTCTTTCATTTTGCTGATTCTAGGTCCTCTTTCACTGTCACTCCTCTGTCATCTTGCTGATTCTAGGTTCTCTTTCACTGTCACTCCTCTGTCATCTTGCTGATTCTAGGTTCTCTTTCACTGTCACTCCTGTTTCATCTTGCTGATCTAGGTCCTCTTTCACTGTCACTCCTCTTTCATCTTGCTGATTCTAGGTTCTCTTCACTGTCACTCTGATTCATCTTGCTGATTCTAGGTTCTCTTTCACTATCGCTTCTCTTTCATCTTGTCACTCTTTCACTATCTTTCATCTTGCTGATTCTAGGTTCTCTTTCACTGTCGCTCCTCTTTCATCTTGCTGATTCTAGGTTCTTTCATCTTGCTGATTCTAGGTTCTCTTTCACTGTTACTCCTCTTTCATCTTGCTTTCTATCTTGCTGATTCTAGGTTCTCTTTCACTGTTACTCCTCTTTCATCTTGCTGATTCATCTTGCTGATTCTAGGTTCTCTTTCACTGTCACTCCTCTTCATCTTGCTGATTCTAGGTCCTCTTTCACTGTCGCTCCTCTTTCATCTTGCTGATTCTAGGTCCTCTTTCACTGTCAGCTCCTCTTTCATCTTGCTGATTCTAGGTCCTCTTTCACTGTCACTCCTCTTTCATCTTGCTGATTCTAGGTTCTCTTTCACTGTCACTCCTGTTTCATCTTGCTGATTCTAGGTTCTCTTTCACTATCGCTCCTCTTTCATCTTGCTGATTCTAGGTTCTCTTTCACTATCGCTCCTCTTTCATCTTGCTGATTCTAGGTTCTCTTTCACTATCACTCCTCTTTCATCTTGATGATTCTAGGTTCTCTTTCACTGTCGCTCCTCTTTCGTCTTGCTGATTCTAGGTTCTCTTTCACTATCACTCCTCTTTCATCTTGCTGATTCTAGGTTCTCTTTCACTGTCACTCCTGTTTCATTTTGCTGATTCTAGGTTCTCTTTCACTGTCACTCCTCTTTCATCTTGCTGTTTCTGGGGTAAATTTCAATTAAACAAACAGAGATTCCTCTTAATTCACCTTGAGAAAATTCATTTCATATGATGGTTAGGGTGGGGGGGAAGTAAATTAGATTTTATATCTCCACTTGAAAAAGTAGTTAAATCGTTTATATCTTATGTTTGATTTTCCACACAACTTAAATCAAAGTGGAATGAAATCATTCCATTTCTTTCATAGCTTTCATAGACTAAACATTTAGTCCACAGGTGTTACTGATTAGTGACTTGAACTTCTGTCAATTCACTTCATTACTTCTGTTATATTTTCTATTTATCTTTTTCGTCCCCATGCCCAAACATTTGCTGTAATTTAGTATTCGTGCTATCTTGTATCTCAAAATTCTTCTTGATTTTTAGGGAACAGTTCAATTTGAACGTGGAAATACTTTCTGTCACTATTGATTTATGAATACTAAATATACTAGGGTTTACATCAATACGTCTTCCAGGTGATTATAAGAGAAAGCGGCACTACAGCAATCGCTCCATGGATGATGATGACACAGCCATCGAGGAGCCGAATATTGCGGAGGTTCAGAATATCTTGGAAGTTCAAGCCGGTCAGTTTTCCTGGACTCTTGGAGGGGATGACATCGTTTTGAAAGACATCAGCATTAGAATCCCTTCAGGTTAGGAAGCTTGATTCGTACTTCAATTTGTTTTCATTTTATAAGCTAACTTCAATCTATCAATCTGGAATTCAAGTGAAGAGTCGCGGCCCAATCAGTAGTTTTGTGATCTTGTAATCATGATTTCACTAGTTCAAAACCCTAACTAGTCCAGTTTTTTTCCCAGGACCTTGAACTCTTAGAAAAGGTATTTCACGCAGCTTTCCTCTCTTGACTCAAGTGTGAATGAGTATCCAGCTATAGGTAGAGAAGGATCTTTGTGGTGTGTTAGTATTAGGTGCTTAACAGGAAGTTGAACTGAATGCTCCCCAGGAGTGAGAAGGACTTTGAATGAAATGGCCTACTGGGGTGTAAATAATGTAAATCTGTGAGCTTGCACTTGTGCGGATATGGACTATAAATCCACCTTCGTCGTCTTCTTCATCTTTAACCCCTAAGCATGTATTATTTTCAACTTTGAGTTCAAAACTTATGTCCTTTTCTATGTTTATTTATATTTCCCTTATTTTGTTTATTCTTTGCAGGTAAATTAACTGTCATAGTAGGCCAAGTTGATCCGGCAAATCCTCTTTTGCTGTCTGCCTTATTAGGAGAAATGACTTTGGTCTCTGGAAATATTCAGAAAAGCAGGTACGTGACTGTTAACTAAAGTCAGGGTAGCTATCAATTGCCAGTCCATCCAAAATATAGAATTAAATTATTTTTACCAATGAAAAGATCCTCAAGGAATATTTGAATTTAGGCCATTGGTTTTTGTGAGATAAATTTAATCTTTTATGATTATTTTAATGTCTATTTATTTGTCATCATATATGTAGCAATAAATTTAAACAGAAGCGCAGAATACCTTCTTGTGTTTATTGAAGTTATGTTGAAAAGGAATTAGATAGATTATCTGGTCAATTGCTGCTGACAAAATGTCCTGAAGAGATTGTTTTTTGTCAAAAGTGTACAATTAATTAATTTGTGATTGTTCTCATTATTCATCAGGTTTGGTGCTAGCAAGATGGGTTGAGGAGATTGTTTATTTTTTTAGCATTGTGCAATTTTTAAAATTTGTGATTGTTTTCATTATCCATAAAGTTTAGTGCTAACAAAATGGGTTGAGGAGATTGTTTATTTGTTAGCATTGTGCAATTTAAAAAATTTATGATTGGTCTCATTATTCATGAGGTTTATCTACTTTGTACCTTTTTCTCTCTTGTCAACAGAAACACAAATATTGCGTATGTGTCTCAGAGGGCGTGGCTTCTCAATGCAACATTGAAAGATAATATTTTGTTTGGAAAGCCTTATGTGTGGAGGAAGTAAGTTAAAATTCCATTATTGTCAAAAATTGCGTTGCTTTCAGAAGCATATTTTCCTTGTTGATGATCCAAGTTAGATGATAGATATGAGCTTGCAGTATCTTAAATCACACGACTGAGACTAAATTCTGTGATCTTGTAATGTCAAGATGGAGCTTTACAATTTCCGTACCCTCTTTTGATCTTCCTCGCAGTTTGTCAAAAGATGGATAATTCCTTACAAAGTTCATGTCATTAAGACCAAAGACATAGGATGACTTTATCATCTCCATAGAGAAATTTTACAGCTTCATGCATGTAACACACACACACACTCACCAGCACATACGTGCATATACATGCACTCTTCCACATGCATAAAATATAACGAAGGCAAAAATCCTTGCGTTATATACAAAGGGGTATATAACATTTTCATAAGCATTGTGCAAATACTTGAGACAAAAATCAATTGAAGGCAACTAAGAGTGTAAAGTCTATGAATACACAAGTACGCATAGATAATTTGCTTCCAGAAACATGACTTTGATACTGACATTGATTTTCTGAAGTTAAGTATCTGTCATGTTGTGGCTATTTGTTGACAGGTATAGGAGAGTAATATCAGCATGTGCTCTTCAGCCCGACCTTGAACTTTTGCCCTCTGCTGACAATACTGAAATTGGTGAAAAAGTGAGTAGGAGATCCACATTTCTTTGTGTTTTTTTTATTCCCACATTTCATCTCTTGAGAGTTCCAAAGGTTTATGACCTGTAAGCTATGTTTCTTTGATTAGTTGATAGACAGATATTCAAGTTTATACTATTTCCAAACATTTAGCACTGCATAATAATATCATCCTACTTCGTGCAAAGGGGCTAAAGAGCATAATGGAATTATTTTTATTCCAGAGAGCTGTTCATAGATTAAGAACTTTTCACACATTATATAGAAAGACTTATTCGACACTTCAATGTCTTTAAAATTTTTTTTAAATCATACACCTCCATAGTTTAGCTATAAAACTTCAATTGATTTTGGGGAAAAATTGAAAACTGTATGTTTATCACTTTGTGAAAACCAAGACGATATGATGTTATTTAATGCTCTTTAGTTGGAAGTTTTACACATTTGAATTACAATTTTCTCATGAGTCAATTATTGTACAAAATTCTACTTTTGATGCTCTTTACAGGGATTTTTTAAAGGTAAAATTTTTCTTTGTTATTGCAATGGTTCTGATTTCTCTAACGTTATTGAGTGACATTTTCAGAAAGATTGAAAACTCCTTTCAAGACCCTTTTCTGTCTGATTTCAATTTTGGTGATTAGTTAAACTGTGATAAATCAGAAAGTGATATTTTTGAAAGAGATATTTTGTCTTGTCTAATGTATTCTTGATATTTGTGTTGTAAGAAAATGCCTGTTAATTTTGTCTCTTTCTTATATCTGTGAACTATATTATTTATTACCAACTGTAGTGAACGAAATTCAAATAATAATAATAAATTTAAAAAAGAACCCATTTGTTTACTTGATAACAAGCAAAAAACTACAAAATATTCAGCCTAAACACTCGCTGTAATGCTGATAATAAAAATGCTAATCAAAATATAATAATAATAATGATAATAATAATAAGCACAAAAATGATAATACTGGTAATAATAATGATAATAACAATAGTGATAAAGACTATATGATAGCTGCCAACTTTTAAGCATAACAAAACTGTTCAGTATTAAGGTCTTTGGGTTCATGTATGCATTTTCAATTCTCAGCCATGGCAGGGAATTTGACATTCTCAGTCAGTCATTGTGATATGTTAAAGACTAGAACATAATTATAAAGTAGACACCAGAAGATCATGTATATATTATATATAGTCTCAAATAACGGGAGCATAATTACAAGCTGAAATTTATATTTTGCCTTCTTAATTTACAGGTAAAATTATATGTTAGAGCAGGTTATGTCTCAACCTTATTTTAATGTCTGAAACTTGGCAGCTATCTAATAACAAAAAATGTCTGGTCAACACAGACCTGGGTATCAGAGCAGGATGGGCAGTTGGCGGCGCTGCTGGTAGCTCCTACTTTTTTCCTTTTACTCTTTCACTCATGTTTCATCTTTACCGTTTCCTTTTAATTCACCCTCCGGACACCCCATATGGTGGACGGGTTAATTTTAATGAAGCAAACAAAAATCAGAGCACGAGTCACTTTTTCGTACTTTCACTCAAGGCCGATTAAAAAATCTTTTGTTTTTAATTTGCAGGGCATTAACCTGAGTGGTGGTCAGAAGCAGAGGATTGCTATCGCAAGGGCCTTGTACAGTGAAGCTGATTTGATTATTTTGGTACGTTGAATCATGCCTTTATAGAATGTAAAAGATTGTGTAGACAAGAGTCTCAGTTTACAAGAGCCACCCTACCTAACGTTTCTTTTCAGTCTGGCAAGGTTATTTTGCTAGGCTGCTTTGCACTCTTATCATTGTGATACATGTAAGGGAAAAGTGTTGGCCTTAAAAATTTGTCCCGATCAGAACATTGAACTGCAAGGTTTTTTTACTACTATGCTTTGCATCTTGGACTGAACGCAAATCTTGTCTGATGTCAAATGTTGGCTGCGTGAATTTTTTTTATGAAGGGATAAGAAAATCTGTACAGTTATGTGGTTGTTTTTTTTTATTTTTCCCCATTGCATCAGCAGATATTAACTAATATCTACCATAAACTATGGTCAGTCCTATTGTCACTTCTTTATTGTTTTGAGCTTTTTCAAGTCAAAGACAAGGTTTTGATGTTTTGTATGTGATATCCGCAACTATCATATTTCACAACTTTATTACAACAACATGCTAAAGCCCATAGGTTAAATTAAAAGTTTTCTTCCTTCTTCTTTGTCGGATAATAAAAACGATAAAAAGCAGTCTAGTCAATGAGACGTTTATTATTGTATTGTCTTTTGTTTTACGACTATGGTTTAAAATCAATTTTAGATTTGAAATCGTGCATCAACTCATTTGGATAATATCATTTGCCAGGATGACCCGCTCTCAGCCTTAGACAGTCAAGTGGGCAAACATGTGATGGAAGAAGCCATTGTAAGGCGGCTGGTCAGACGGAATAAAACTGTTCTCATGGTCACACACCATTTGCAATACCTGAGCCACGCCCACCAGGTATGGCAAAAAAATGGGAAGATTTGCTTGGAAGAGATTAGTCTTTGTAAACTGGCTTACACAGTCTTTCTTTTCCTGTGTTTTTTTTTATCTTGTTTCAAAACGAAAACAAACCATAGTTTCTAATTTAGGTTGTTTTTTGTTTTGTTTTTTTTTCTTCTTGTTTTTTTGTGTTTGTTTTCAGATCAATGTGTAAAGGAGCAGAGTTTTATTTTGATTTTAGAATAATAAGAAAGTAACTTTTTTGTACGAATGATTTTACACTGCTTTTCTCTGTGTTTATTTGTAGAATCATGAGAATTAATTCAACGGTTGATCGGTTATTTTAGGAAATGAAGTTTCACTTGCAGATTTTTTTGTGTGTATTTTGTGTCAGTCAAAGAGATGCATTGTGTTCACATATATTGTTTGTCCTTATGCTGTGATACTGCTGTAATGATGATTTGTTATAAGTTGTACGGGGTTACAAAATCTGGATATAATGGATACGGATCACTATTTTTTTTTTCTTTCAAAACAACTGTCAAGCAGCATGATAATGTAATGCCTGAAAATATTGTCGCTGAAGACCAGTAAACACTTGTACTGTTGTGAAATACCGAAGGAGTCACAGTGGAGTGAAGTAGTAACGATTGCCATTGCTTCTACTACTGTGTTAGTGTGGGCAGTTGGTGGGTGATGCTGGTAGGTCCTACTTCTTTCCTTCACTCTTTCCCTTCTCCTTCATCTTGCTGTTTGGTCTTAATTCATCCTGAGATCACCGCATATGGTGGTTGGGTAAATTTCAAATGAGATGAAAGCGGAAAAAAGTTGTGTTAGTACTCAAAGTGGAAATGTAATGAGATTGCTATATTTTGAGTTCGTGAAAGCTATGATAAATTTTTTAAGATGTGAAGTTTGAAAAGAAAAGAAGGAAAAAAAAAACAAAACCCCAATCCCATTGTGAGGTCCTGCGTTTGCATCATGGCAGTGAGTCTCTACACACAGTTTCCCGCGCTCAATCCAGATGTGAATGGATGCTAGCACCAGCCGGGATTAAACGCTTTCAACAGACTAGCATCCTATCTAGGAGGCGATGTAATGTGTGACGTCGGTGGCCTAGTGGATGAGTTGCTGGACCTGGGATCATGAGGCCCCTGGGTTTGAATCCCTAGCAATTTTAGGTCCGCTGTTGTGTTCCTCGGGGGAAAGACACTTAACACAAGTAATTTCCCCACTCACCCCAGGTGCAAATGGATACCAGCACCAGCAGCTTGGGAGTAAAAGTCTGTGATAGCCTAGCGTCCTGTCCAGGAAAGCATTAATATCACCTGTTACGGTTCGCGCTATAGAAAGCGAGGTGAGCTCGGGCTCTATGCGACGTAATGGCCTTGAAGGAGTTTGAAGGAACTATCTCACGCTGTAGAATGTGTTATATGCTCTGGTTCTATTTTCTGCAACGGACTTGAAATGTTGAAGGAATTAAAATTTTTAAAAATATGGCTCTGCTTGTCATAACGTTTTCAATTTTTCTTTCACTTACATTGACATGTTTTTGTTGTTGTTATTTTTTATCGGCAGGTCGTTATTATGAGCAATGGTCATGTGCATTTTCATGGCAAAGTTAGTGAGGTGAAGAAATTTGATCCAGATCTGTATGAGACTTGGAGAAAAGCTATCCGTGATGCAAAGGCTGCTGAAATGAGGTAGAGTTGTCCAGCATCTACTCTTCACTAATTTTAATTTTGCCTCTATATTAACATTTTGATTCAATTCATTTCAATTCAATTCAATTAAAAAACCTTCTTAAAAACATATCGTGACCACAGATTGATACAGGTCTAAAGAGGCTAGATATACTTCTGAGAAAACTCAGGTTAAAGATTTTTGCTCTCCGTATTTCTCTTATTAAAACATTTAGAGTCTCATCCTTTTATATGAATATTCATAGTTACCAGCTGGTATGTAAAAAACGTATTTAGTATATTTTGTCGGCTTGAGTCTGTAAGTCTGTCTTTTTATTGAAAAGTACATACTTACGTGGTGAATGTTAACTGTCTATTATTTTAAAGCTTTAATGAACAGCAGGGACTGTGAGAGTTTGGGTTGAAAGTCCGGAGATGCCATTCTGAGTTCACAAAAGCGCTGTGACACTTTGCCAGAAAGACAAAGTCCGGAGATGCCATTCTGAGTTCACAAAAGCGCTGTGACACTTTGCCAGAAAGACAAAGTCCGGAGATGCCATTCTGAGTTCACAAAAGCGCTGTGACACTTTGCCAGAAAGACAAAGTCCGGAGATGCCATTCTGAGTTCACAAAGCGCTGTGACACTTTAGAAAGACCAACATACAATGTGATTTACCTTAAATGGGATTATTTCAAGTTAGATTATCCATGTTTTTTTTTAAACGTTATAGGCCGTCGTGCAAGCTAGAATTAGTTTGTGCTCTCACAGTCTGGGTTTTTTTTTTTTTATTTGAAAAAGTTGGCAGCTATGGATATTGATTCACCGTTTTATAAGCTCCTGTGAGGCAGACAAAAGTTTTATGTCCTGACATATTCCTGGAACTCTTGCAACTCAGACTTTTGAGTTAGAACTATATCAATCTGGGGTCGCCATCTATGTAGACATATACATAGATCATTTTTTTTAGACTCATTTAGACATTTTAGATATTCCTGACACAAAGCTTAATGGGAAAAATATTTTCTGAAGAAGCACTTACTAATAAACAATAGATAAATAAAGAGATAGACTGATAGATAGATGGATGGATAGATAGGTAAGTAGAGTTGCTAGATGCCTTATAGCAGTCAGTTGTCACCAGTTTTGTACTTCTTACACATCTGTCTGTCTGTCTCTCTTTCTCTCTCTCTTTTCTCTCTCTCTCTCTCTCTCTCTCTCTCTCTCTCTCTCTCTCTCTCTCTCTCTCTCTCTCTCTCTCTCTCTCTCTCTCTCTCTTTCTCTCTCTCTCTCTGCCCCCCCTTCTCTGTCCTGCCTGTCAGTCTGTCTGTCTGTCTGTCTGTCTGTCTGTCTGTCTGTCTGTCTGTCTCTCTCTCTCTCTCTCTCTCTCTCTCTCTCTCTCTCTCTCTCTCTCTCTCTCTCTCTCTTCCTCTCTCTCTCTCTCTCTCTCTCTCCTTCTCTCTCTCTCTCTCCTCTCCTCTCTCTCTCTCTCTCTCTCTCTCTCTCTCTCTCTCTCTCTCTCTCTCCTTCCTTCCTCCCCTCCCCCTTCCCCCTCTATCTATCTATCTATCTGGTGGGTCTTGCTTCTTTCCTTTCACTCTTTTCATATGTCAACCACCTTGCTGTGACTTCTTAATTCACCCGGAGTGAACAGCATAAATTCCAATGAAGGCAGTCAAACAAAGATGTCAGTTGTAGATGGCAGCTAGTCAGAGCTACAGTTTGGAAGACATGATTACTGCTGTATAACTTCTTGAGATATTTTGAATAATGATATTATTACAAGCTATCTTTAAAGATGTATTATTCTCTCTGCAGCATATATTACCAAATAGTTTATTTGAAACTAAAAAGAATATAATTTAAAAAAAGAGAAAGGAAATCCAGTAAAACTTTGGGAGCCTCAATGGTTAATTTAACGGGGTGGAAAGATTCCCTGTTCGTATCAGGTGCCATATGATTGGCTTTTGTTGTAATGCTAGGAAATGGAAGGAATCTTTAGCAACAATTCATGTACAGTTGTATCACTACAGTCAACAATCATATGTATGAAATTAGCACATGGGAAAGAGGGCTGCAATGTCTATACTCCCTAACTTTTTTATTAAATAATTTTTTCATTTCTCAAATGTATTGATATTCACAGCCTACTTTCAGTGTTATAACTATGTACAAAATAAATCTCTAAATTTTAATTATATAACTTTCTTAATGTTTTCTTTTGTTTGTACTTCTCTGACTACAGGTCTGTTTGTAACATAGACATTGAGTATATTTTTATATTATCCATTTATTAATTGATCCTGTATATATTCATATGTAATTTTGTTAGATCCTAACTAGTCTTCATAACTATTATATTGGGCCTTTTCCTCATCCTCTTCATAAAATGCACCTCCCTCCTCCTTCCTTCTGTCCTTCACCAAAAATAATGATGAAAAATAACTGAATAAAACTACCTTTTACTACTACTACTACTACTACCACTACCACTACCACTACCGTGTGTGACCGACCTCCTTCCTCCCCCTCTCATGGACGTGTACAGCCATAGGCTTGAGACCAGCGATAGCCTGGCACTGGAACGCAAACATAGTGGTGGCAGTCAGGTTAGTCACGAAGCTTTTGTTCGGCCTGCTTCAGCACAGGTAGGTCACTGTTGTTTGGAACCAATGCACCCCATCCACCCCCCACCCCTCTTTTATCCTCCTTTCTTCGCTCACGCCCTCAGTCACTTATCTCCTTGCTCTGCTTTATCCTTCTCTTTCTCCTCCTCCTCCTCCTCCTCCTCTCCCTCCTCCTCCTGTTCCTGTTCCT
This sequence comes from Doris montereyensis, assembly GCA_037039925.1. Classification (NCBI taxonomy): domain Eukaryota; kingdom Metazoa; phylum Mollusca; class Gastropoda; order Nudibranchia; family Dorididae; genus Doris; species Doris montereyensis. The sequence goes on along the minus strand of JAXRKP010000296.1, from coordinate 157,195 downwards.
CTCTCCTTTTCGTCTGTTCTCGGTTCCAACCCACCACTACACGTTTGTCATCGTGTTGATTATTACAGCGCCTTTCTCTGTGTGGTGTTTGACTTTTGGATGTGGATTGAATGTCTGGCTTTATGTTGGCTGTTTGATGAAAGATTTGTATTTCGCTGTATTTATATTGCTGGGAATCGATGTAGCTGTGGGTGAAATATGCTGTCAGGCGGTCTCTCTTTCCTATAATTCCCCCACATAGAACACTAGCTATTTTTTCTGTTTCCTCAGAAGGATTTTTTTTATTTTTTGTCTAAGCAGCCAAATGTGAAGAATTTTGTAAAATTGAAACTCAAGTCGTAGTTTTCTTCCAGAGCGTAGTGAGCAAGATTTTCAAGTGCACTCTCTTTTTATGGTGAGGGGATGGGTGCCGATGTGGAGTTGCTGGTTCGATTCTGTCTGGTAACCTTTATCCCTGCGTATTCGTCTCGTTTAGAAAGGTACTGATCTTATCAGATGTTCGCCTTGAGGTGTCTGGTGTAAGGATTTCAGTCCTCAGGATGCTTATCCAACATCACCATCAGCATGTCAGGCTATACCTTGTGGGGCATCGGTCACCAATATAAGAGTTCTCTAGCCCGTGCCATGTTTTCTACCTCTCTCCGTCTTTCCCAAGTCTTTAGTGTCTCTCACCAGTTCTCTCCGCCATGCGTTTTTTTGGTTTTCCTTATTACTGTGGCCCTTTTGGGTCCCATGGTAACGCCTATTGGGGGATACTTCTTGGCTGGTGGCCTCCTCAATGTGTGTGTGTCCTTTCTCCCACCATTGCAGTTTCCTCAGTCCATCTGCAGTTGGTATCTGTTGTGTTGTTTTAGCCACAGTTCTTCATTCATGATTGTTTCTGGTTAGTGGACTCCAAGGGTGTTTCAAAGGCATTTGTTGATGGATGCCTGTAGCTTAGATTGAATTTCTTTGTGTCCTTCCGTGTTTCAGCTCGGACTGACATAACGTTTGAATGCATGTCAATAATTTGATAATTTAGTCATAACTAGCAGAGTACCCGGCGATGCACGGAAAAGGGGGAATTTTTACATCGACTGCGCTTGATTTTTAGTGAAGGGCCTCAGGATACTATTGATGTCTGTTAAAGGTAATGAAACAGACAATCACATACAAATTATTGTCAACTGTTCTAGATCTAGAAAAACTTTTCCTTTGCCTTTGGTGACAATTGTTGTCACTGTATATCTAGATCTAGATTCTTCATTACCCACATTATAAACGCTAATTAAATTACTTATTCACTACCTTTCGGGTAGATATAAGTATTGATCTCTGTCGATTAAAATTATACATCAAAATAAAGGTAATGAAACAGACAATCACATAAAAAGTATTGTCAACTGTTCTAGATCTAGAAAAAACTTTCCCTTTCCCTTTGATGACAATTGTTGTTGTAGTAGGGAAATTTGAAGGGTGAATGTTTACGCTATGTGAGTAGATTTCATTTGGCAACATGAATCAACGAAGCAGTGTTCTGAGTAGTGTTAGTCAAGTCCAGCATAATGGCGGACTCTAAAATAATTATATTAAATTTATGATGATTCACAAAGCGAGTGCCGACAATTTACCAAACACAATAATATGAATTTTATACTCATAAAACCTTCCCGGTTCGATCACATTGTCTGTGCCAAATATGAGCTCTGTCCGCTCAGCCGTTTAGAAGATTAGCGGCAACACACACACACACACACACACAGGAAAGTGAATTATATAGATAGATTGTTACTATGGGACGTTATGAATGGATATATGGATGTTTTCACATTAACATATAAAAAATACATCATGTATATGGTTTCAGTTTCATTTTCTTGGATATGTATCAGTCTTGCATTTATAAATGTAGATTTGTGGGGCGCTTAGAAAGGTATTGATGTCATCACACATTCATTTCTCAGATATTCAGCATTTCCATGTCATTCAGGAGTTGTGTTATGTCTGTGCATTTAAGCAATAGTTGTAGCTGTAGAGGGACTTTGGGAATAGTATTGGTGCTGTGATACTCTCAGCTCAGCTTATCTAGTGTGAGAGAGGGAGATAGTTTACAACGATGTTGATTTGTAATATCTTGTTCATAGGTATAACTTCTCATAGCTGGGGATTCGTGGACAACGTTTATTTGCTTTGCTCATTCAATGTCCAGTACTGCTTTTCTGTTTTCAAACATGGCTGTGTATACTTGTATATTTCATACTGTTGTATTTACTGTACACAGTTGAATGTTGGAAAAGTGATATATTATGCTACATGAAACGTACAAATGCATGCTGCACTCTGCACTGAATTACGTCGGGTGAGAGTCAGTTAAGAGTCAACGCCAACAAAAAAGTCTGTGTCATGTATTTGAAACTTATCATTATCTATTATGTTTTCTCGATTCAGATTAATTTCCAGACAGAAATTTTTTACGATCTTCTCAAATTACGGTATAATTTAATATATGAAAGTTGTAATGAGTATTACAGATGATTACATTTAAACGTTGTAGTGAACAATATAGAAAGTTAAAAAAACAAGAAAGAAAGGTGGGTAGATTAGATGTTGGTTGAGTCATAAAGTCAATTGCGGTTCACTTAGAGTGACTAAATGTGCGTAGCATGACCATCAGTTGATGTCATGCATGTGTTAGCGCTGCCTTGGTTTTCCACCCGGTAATACTGCTGTGAGAAGCTTCTCCTATATTGTCCTGATATGGTGTTGCTGTTAGACTCCTGTTGTCTCGACATCTCTTGCCGAGCATAAGGGTGTTTTGGTCTAGGCGATGCAGATGACAAAATTGGTGGAGATGACTTGAAATTAAATCATTTCAATCTTTCTTCTGTTTTCTTTTTTTTCTGTCTTTCTTCTTCCCCACCCTCCTGCTATTTATACAATATCCACATTTTTGTTGCTTTTGCAATATTTTAATTTTTCATTCTTTTTTTGGTTTTTAAAAATAACATTTAACATTTTTCTGAAATTTGCCTTACATTTGTATTTAGATATATTTACTAAATTTCACAAATTTTCAGCAAAGTATCTAATATTTTCTACTTAGCTACAACACTGTTGATGTTTTATCTTTCTGTCACTAAACATGTCAATAGAGGTCTTCGCCTCATTTTAAAAACAGTCTGTTGCATATGACTGTTTTTTCTTTCATTTCCACTCCCATACCGAAACAGCTATATTTAAACTTGGCTCAAATTTGACATCTGCTATAGTTGAACAACTCCTGTATGTTGAATACTTGTCCTGCCTTTTTGCATCTTGTTCCATCTTGTTCCATCGTGTTCCTCATGTGTGACTTGTCTTGAAGCTCAGTCTTTGATTTTTTATTCACAACATCGCACTATATTTCGTAAAGAGACATACAGAACCTTATGTTCAGATAATTAAAGTTAAAGAAATATGTTACACATTTGTTTCTCTAAAATTCCATACACTTTTTGTTGTCTCTCAGAGCAACTTCATTTTCTGTGAAAAATGTGTATTCTTCTTCTTGGGAAATCTGAGTAACATTCAGTTGGGCGGTTGGAGGGAGTTATCCTTTCACTCTTTCACTTATCTTCCATCTTGCTGTTTCTTCTTAATTCACCCTGAGATCATTGCATATGGTTGATAAGTTGACTTTTCAATCAAGCAGTGCAAGTCTACATTGCGTTCTTACTTGATGGGCTGGTGGGATCTGGGCGCCCAGAAAAGCTACCAATCAGATTGTTAAAACGCAAGGCAACCTAGTAGGAACTTGAAGGAACTTCACTTACTTTATACCTACTATGTTAGATTTAGCGTCTAGTCATATATGATAATGACCCATGCTAGGAAATCATGGGATGAAGGTTATCAATTTGGTGCCATTTTAACATGAAAGTCCATTGATGAGCAGTTAAAGATCAGCAAAAACTTCATGACCACTAAATTTAAATGAGTCAGTAAAAATAAGATGAAATGAGAATTAAAAATTTTGTTTTTGTGATGTTTTGAAATGGCATATGCCTGGCCAATTCTATTTGTAAATCAAATAAAGTTGAGTTTTTTGTTGTAAATACGTGGCTAAAAATCAAATCAAAAACAAAATTTTCGTCTCATTTATTGCGATGGATTAAAAAAAAAGAAAAGAAAATATATCTCGTTTATGACAGATTTCAATTTGCTGGAGTATTTACTTTTATCGATTTGTGTCCATGGATTTTCACACCTGGAGCCAAAATATCGAAACAACTCAAGATTACCATGGCATATATGGTATAGGAAGATAGGGAAACACTGACAACATAGGCATAGCGGCCGATCAGTAGGTAAAAAAACGTATTTAGTACGTTGTATTGGCTTTGAATCTGTAAGTCTGTATTTACCTTGAAAAATACTTTATTATGAGGATTAACTGTAATTTTTGTTTAAAAGAAACCCTAAGCCACCCGCAGAAACTCAGGGGGGTTGGGATGAAAGTCCGAAGACACCATGCTGAGTTCGCAAAACTACCGTCACACTTCATCAGAAAGGTCAACGACGGCAGACTTTTTTTATTTGTCTGAAAGGGGGTTAATTCAAATTCATATATCAATGTTTTCTGGACTGATTCAGGATGCCATGCAAGTTATAATTAGTTCTCGCGGTCAGAATCTGTATTTCAATCTGAAAAGGTTGACAGCTATGCATAGGGAGGGAGGGCTACTAAATGAAGAATGCTTAGCAGTTGTAAGTAAATTAAGTTCTTTTTAAGGCCCGTGGCCCATAAGATAAGAGCTTATCATGGTTTCTTAAGGGTTATATAGAACACATAAGACAAGATCTCAAAACCTGGTCATCATGCTGGCCTCTACCACATGAATTCCCTTTGAGCTGTACACAACAGTGGGGCTAGCAAACCTTTGATTGAGATTCTTAGTAGGGCGGTTTTGAGTCCAATCTCTCTCCTGTGATGTGAGACCACAAACACTGACCATGCTTGTCTTCACATTTACACCGTCCTGAACGTTTGATGACCAGTTTTCACTGCTTTTCTTTCCTACTTTTGCACCTTTCTGTCCACTTCTCATTCTGAACACCTGCTGTCCCCCCCCCCCCCCCCCCCCCCCATATCACCAGAGAGCTTATGGCCTCTTACATCACAGCATTTTAAACAATTGCTATTGTTAATCTGTTGTTTTGGGGTTTGTTTATTTGTTTTCATTGTGTACATCACCACAGAATTTTGCTTCACTGACTTTTTTTCATGTATCCTCATGTAGTAAATCATTTGCATTTTTGTGATAGAAAAGAAAAAGAAAAAAAGAAAGGTGTTGATAGTTGTTTAACAAATCACGTCATTCATTTGTTGTTGTCATAATACCCACCACACTGTGATCAACAGAGCCCATGAATTAACCTCAAAACTGTTTCCATTTAGTTTTTTAGACGGCCTGTAAGTATGGCATATGGTGTGAGCTGTAAAACATAGGTCGTTTTTTTCCTCACTTTTTTTTTTTTTTTATATTTACCTTGTTCTTTTTGATCCTGTGTTGTCTCATTGGGTTTCTCTTTCTCACCATGTTGCAGTGATTTCAAGTATATGAAGAACTACTAGTACTTTCTAACTGTGTGTGGTCTCTCACCCTTATTTAGGTCTTGTCCAGTTTCTGTTTGTGGGGGTGGGGATATTTAGTCTTTGTTAGCAGTAGTCTTGTTTTCAGTAATTAAAGATAATCAAGATGTGTAAACATTGATTAAATTGGAAAAGAAGTGAGGAAGGAAAGTGCAAAAGAAAGGGTCTGTATTATACTCAATGAAGACTGACTTATTCATCACTCCTATGAGTGATAATAAATGAACTGTGTGGACACTTCAGTTCAATAAGATCTTTATAGTCATAAAAACCATTTTAAGACATGTTTTAAAATATCTTTAGACGACATGATCCATTTTCTTTGATGAAATAAAGTTTCCAGGATATTCTTAAACATGGGTAAGGGAGATGTTTTGATTAATTTTGGAAGAATTATTAATTTTGGAAGAATTATTAATTTTTAATTTGGGGCTGTTTCTCAAATCCTTGATATCATTGTCTCAACCAGTAGATTTTTCTGTGTGTGTCGTAGTTGATATAATGTTAATATGTGCCTACGCTTCCTCTCACACTCTCAACTTTAATGTAGACACCGCTCTCAACTTCAATGTAGACACCACTCTCAACTTCATTGTAGACACCACTCTCAACTTCAATGTAGACACCACTCTCAACTTTAATGTAGACACCACTCTCAACTTTAATGTAGACACCACTCTCAACTTCAATGTAGACACCGCTCTCAACTTTAATGTAGACACCACTCTCAGCTTCAATGTAGACACCACTCAACTTCAATGTAGACACCACTCTCAACTTCAATGTAGACACCTTAGCTCAGTGGTAAAGGTTTTGGCCACTCATGTTTGCTACAGGTCTGGGTTCAGTTCTCAGTGTAGACGATATTGATATTATTATGAAACATTTCCCCCGAAATCTTGTGTTGTTAATGTTATCCAGGCCTTGTGTCTAATAGATAAAAATCTGTTTCCTGAAAACAACACGCTGACTGTTGGGCGGGTTTTTCCTATTAGGTGGCATGTTCTTGGACCTCGACTGCTGTATTAAAGATCCGGTGGCAGTCTTTCAACATTTAAGGACAATATGCAAAACGTTCTTTCTGTGAAAGCCCGAAGCACCAATCGCGGTGTTGGAGGGATAAGCTAATAACTGTGTTGTCACTAAATCACAGCATTTGTTAGGTAATTTTTCGCTATGCAGGCAATAAGGTCATCGTATGTCCATAAAAATGTCTATGGGTGCAAACAGAGGGATTCACTTTCCGTTCCCATTTTCAAGGAGAGGGAAAGGGAAAGAGAGAAAAGAAATGTAATTTGTAGAAAATGTATTGGACGTGCTAGAGTGGATTTACACAAAAACACTAAATTTCATTCACCTTGCTCTCAACAAGTCCCATTGTGTGACTGTATTACATATATGTCCACATAAGAGATGTGTTCAAGAGATTTCTTAAAATAGATCTGGGAAGCAAATGATCCGTAATCTTCTCTGTCTGTGGCCTTCTCCCCTCCCCCCCTTCCCTTTCCTTTCCCCCCCCCCCCCTTTCCCCCTCTCCCTTGAAAAGGGGAGAGGGACATAAGGGGGAAAGTGAACTCACTCAGTTTGCACCATATGTCTTATGTATTTAACAAAGGAAGGCTTGGCTTCAGCCCATAACATACTGTGATCAGAGCTCAGTAGTGAAAATCATGGTAGTGACACAAGCTCATGAATAGATATGATCAACTTCAAGTGCTTCAGCTGCCTCCTCTTTAACCCTCTTAACATTCATAGGGAATTACAACAAAAAAAAACAACAACAAAAACAACAACATAAACAACAACATAAACAACAACATAAACAACAACATAAAATTGGGTAAAGGATGAAAAGCTAAGATTGTAGTCCTGGTGGCTGTAATATTGTGTAAAGTTCTGTCTAAATGCATAGAAGTATCTGATTTGTCATGAGATGGCGGTTATGTTCTTTGGGAAAAGTTCAATCTTATCATAGCGAGTGAATTTGAACTTAATGAATCATTTTGCTTTATTTTTTAGTATGTCAAAATGACTTTACCCCCTTCATTTTCTTAAGAGAGATGCGTTCCTTCGTTTTTCTGTCAAATTTCATTTTACTGTTATCTGTATCCATCTTTTGAGTGTTTGGGGGAAACGGGTATGGGAAAAAATGTGGGTAGCTTATTTCTTCTCCTACGAGTTGTGGGCGATTGGCGAGTGCTACTGGTGTTGGTCCTACTTCTGTCCCTTTCACACCTTCACTTTGTCAATTTTTCTTAACTCACTCTGAGATCACCGCGTATGGTGGATGAATTAAATTGCATTAAAAATACCCAACAGATCTCTCACAAGTTATGTATGATGTTATAAAGCAATACAAGCAAGATTTTTTTATGGTGATTGAGATTATTACACACAAATTTGTGAACTGGTTAATCTTTTAATCTTTAATTTTACTGGTGTTTAGAGGGTTGAACCCATCTTGTTTGTGACCATAGTTTGAAAAACATTGTTGAACATTAATTGATTAGCATGAACCTGTATGCGTGTATATTTGTGAAAAATATTTTTTTCTGGGCTTTGATTACCTCAGCTTGCTATGTCTACACATAGTTGGTAGAGTTTATGTATGAGAGCTAATTGAGATTTTTTATCCTTATGCACATTATATACAGACACACGCACACACATACACACACACATACACACAAGCAAACAATTACACACTCACATACACACACATTTATCAATGATTGGAGTGATATGTGTGTGCAAAATAGAAGCATGCTGCTGTTTCCACGTTGTCTTACTGTCTGCTTTATTATTGTCAGTTTTGTCTTATGTGCAACCAGACATGTAAAATATACACACACTCACACACACACACACACACACAAAAATGTAGAGCTTGTATATCTAGACCCACTTACCAGCCTTTGAACTGTAGCCATTTGAAAGAAAGAAAAAGAAAAGAAGAGATTATCAAATAAGCAGAAAATGTATTCATTACTGCAGTTTTAATTGAGATTATATTTTCTTTTGAAGTCAAGTCAAAGTGTTAAGGAAATTGAATATTTGAATTAAAAATTGTATGTGTTAAAAAGTGGTTTTGGAGAGAAAGAAAAGATTTGAAAAAATGAACTCTATGATATCGTAGGACGTGCCTTTGACCTTATGATATTATAAAATGACAAACATGTCGTTCCTACGTTATTCAGACTATGTTTTATTATTATTATATAGGCAGGAAAGTAAGTACGTGAAATTTCCATGATCTAATGTGATACACTTTTTCTCTGATCAGCCATAACTGTTATAGTACATTGTAATGTGATTAATTTTTATTGAACTCTTTTGATCCCATTGATCAAAATGGCTGAAGGTTGCTTTTCAGTGTTCACCATATTTTAATCTGATATAAAACTCATGATGAGAAACTGAAATTATGCAAACGTCCTTCTGGGCTGTTTTCAATTTATTCTTTTGTTTGTGATACATATACACCTTGTAGATTTTTTACTTTTGATGTGTCTTTGAACTTTTGAAATTTTGCTGTAGTAATTCTGGTAAACGATTAGCTGTAGAGAGAACTAGGGCAAGCATGCGTCTCTGGTTCTCTCGATTTTCCTTCTCACTTAGGGGATAAAGTATGGATGAATATATTTTTTTTTTTTTTTTAATGTTTTCTTTAAAGTATTGACATAAATTGCAATGATGATCTTGCATTAGTGCAGTGGTTCTTAACCTGGGATCAAGAGAACCCCAAGGGTTCGGTGAGTCAGTCTTAAGGGTTCGATGGAGATAAAGACCCTCTACACGCTGTCTGTGTGATTTTTCCAATTACGAAGGGTTCTGTCAATGCACGTATGAAATTTACAGGGTTCAGTACCTCCATGAAGGTTAAGAACCACTGCATTAGTGGGGACTAATATGTCAGTTGCCTATCATATTTGCAGTTTGCCATTAAGGTTTTCAGAATCATTGTTTTATACAAGCCCACCCCCCACCCCCAAACCACAAAGTAAACATAGCAAAAGCACAAAACAAAGTGAATTAAACAGATAAGCTAAAGTTATGCTCTTGACAGTTTTTCCTGGTAGGTTTTACCACATTTCTCCGTTTGATTCTTCATGCCTGTATTTGTCTTCTCATTAGATTGTTGCTGTTTACATACATACGTTGAGATATATTTTTTTATAACATTTGACTTTGTTAGAAAAATAACATAGTCCTTTTATTATTAAAGCCTTTGACTTCAAAATATTATAAAATGACAAACATGTTGTTACTAAATAATTAAAAAGGATATATGTTTTACATGTAATATATGATGTAGGATTGATTTGGCTTCAATAAGAAAGTGTTAAAATTTAAAGGTCTCTCAAGTAACAACTAGATCTAATTTAAAAGTAAAACGCCCCAGTATGGAAGTGGGTAAAATGATTGATATTTTAATATGAGCTTAAATCATAACAATAAAAGGTATAATACAATGTGATTTGCCAGAGGACTGTCTTAGTATGAAAAATGATGAAGAGGACATCAAATCCTAACAGAACTATGAAACACTGAAATAAAGGAAACTGTGAACAATTAATAATAATAATAATAATAATAATAATAATAATAATAATAATAATAATAATAATAATAATAATGATAATATTAATAATAATAATATTATTAATAATAATAATAATAACAAAAATAACAATAATGATATCATTACTTACAATATGTTGATAATAAACATAATAATAGTGATGATGGTGATCCTATTCTTGACGTAGCATGAACCACAACAATAATATGGATAATAGTAATAATAAAAAAAAACCCCGTGAACAGTAACAAGAATGATTATGATGACAATCCTGTAATGATGGTGATGTCACAAATGAATTGAGAGATGGTGAAATTAATGATACTGCCGACTACACACAAGAGTCACGAATTCACAGTTGCTAACTATCAGAGAATGATAATAATATTAAATTTATTTTAATGACAAACAGTGAGGCGTGTCAAAAGGGATGAATAATGACATGAAATGATAGGCAAAGAGAAGACAAATACAAATGGAATAGACAGAAAAAAAAGATCTTTGGGCGCCAATGGTATCGGACATGTGACCTCTACGTTGGTACCCTATTATAGAGGTCGCAGTTTCAATTCCATTGGTGCCTAAAGATTTTTTTCTGTTTATTCCTTTGTATTGATTGGGTCTCATCTCCGTTTCCAAGGGGTTTTAGTATTATTTAGCATCATTATTCATTACATTTATTTTAGCCCTCTCCATTTTTCTGCCTTCAGTTTTCACTTCTCCATTCACCTCTTTGCAATTGCCTTTGTTACAGTCTCAGTTGAGTGTGCCAGGTCTTCAAAGCAGCCTTATACAATCTGACGCAAGATGTCGGCCATGTCTGTGATGACAGAGGCCAGCAACGAGGAGGCCAGCTACTATGAGAACGACGACCTGGACGGGGAAGAGAAGGCTTTGAAGGATGCTGTAGGTAAGCATTGGCTCAGTGATAAAGATAAAGATGGATTTGTAGTCCGTACCCCCGGACAAGTGCAGGCTCACCGACTGTACATCATTTTCCCCAGCAGGCCATTTCATTCAAAGTCCTTTTCAACATACAATACACAAGCCTGTAGCCGCTTCAGACTAACACTCTGACAAGATCTTTCTCTACCTATAGCTGGGCACTCATTAATACATGAGTCAAGTGAGGAAAGTAGAGTAAAGTACCTTTTCTAAGAGTACGACGTTGTGGAAAAACTGAAATAAACCCACCTGTGCCTACCAGTGTCGCCGTGATTACGAAGCTCACAACACTGACTACAATTCAGCTACAACGCCTCAATAGATGAGACATGGGTGGTTGACTGATGATGCTGGTAGGTCCTACTTCTTTCCTTCCTCTCTTTTTGTTATCTGTCATATTGCTGTTTCCTCTTTATTCACCCTGATATCACAGCATCTGGTAGATAATATGAGAGACCAGATCCTAATATGGCCTGTTACGCATCAATATTGACGATCTTGTAACAGTTGCTACGCCTGGACTATTTTTTTTTTAATTTTGAGGAAAACATGGATGCCCAGCCACACTTCCTTCCCCTCTGAATTTTGCTCCTTCTACATTTATCCAGAGAAATGAACTGGTCAATCATCTTGAGGTACAATAGGTTGAAGGGGTATTTCTATATAGGCCTTTGGTAGGAATTCAATTTTTGCCAGGGCGGTGGGAGTGCTGGCCTCCTCTTTTCGATTTCCAACCACCGAAGGTTTTTTTACCATGTGCAAAGGCACATGGGACCTCCTTAGTTAGCGTCTATCTCCGATAGGACTAGGCACTCATTTTATCCTGCCTACACAGGATAAGGGAGCAGAAGAAACCCGAAGAAAAAAATTCAAGCAGGGCTGCGGGACCGGGATTTGAACCCACGACTTTTGGTTTGGTAGGCGAGTGTCGTACCTACTGAGCTATCTGCTCCCTAGGAGGAGGAGGAGGAGGAAGAGGAGGCCAGTTACTATGAGAATGATAACCTGGATGGGGAAGAGAGGGCTTGGAAGGACCCTACAGGTATGCATGGACTTGGAGATGAGTTGTATGGACGGTCCTACTTCTATCCTTCCCCTCTTTCAGTTATCTTTCATCTTGCTGTTTCCCCTTAATTCACCCTTGAGATCACATGCATCTGGTGGATGGGATATATTGCAATTTGCAATGAAACGAATGAATATAAGAGTGAATATATGAATATAAGAGTGATATATATGAATATAAGAATATGAATATAAGAATATAAGAGTGATGAATATAAGAGTGAAGTGATATATATGAATATAAGAGTGATATATATGAATATAAGAGTGATATATATGAATACAAGAGTGATATATATGAATATAAGAGTGATATATATGAATATAATATATGAATATAAGAGTGATGATATATATGAATATAAGAGTATATATATGAATATAAGAGTAATATATATGAATATAATGAATATAAGGTGATATATATGAATATAAGAGGGCAGTTGGCGGACGTCATTGGTAGGTCCTACTTCTGTCTGTCCTTTCACTCTTTCACATTTTTCAGCTTGCTGTGTCTCCTCTTAATTCACCCTGAGATCACCGCATATGGTGGATGCTTTAAATTTCATTGCAACAAACCAACCTTCTTATTAGTTACTTAGGAGACTTAGCGTTGACTCAAAGAGTCACTCCATGGTGAAGTCTCATATTGAGTAATTTTAAATCATATTTTTGACGTAAAGGGGCTCACATAGGCATCCTGTGTTTTGTGTTGGCCTACACATCAGCTTTCTCCACCAACGTACACAACGGCAATATTTCGTCTAGATTCATGGCTTGTCGGTCTGTGTGATGGGGTTAACTCTTTCACCGGCAATGAATGAGCTTTGGCCATTTCAATGACCGGAGTGGTGAGCAGAAGAGTTTCCACAAGGTACAAAAAGGCCTGCGCTATCATAGCCTTTATGCCCACTTTTATGTGCTTTTGCTTTGCGCCATGCCTACTTAATGTTGCACTGGCTTATCCCACATTATCATTAAGATATGTTATCGTTTTAGGATCTATATATATATATATATATATATATATATATATATATATATATATATATATATATATATATATATATATATATGATAAGGATAAAGATAAAGGATTTAAAGTCCATACTCCCGCACACACAAAAAAGGAGTGTTGTTAGCTCAGTTGGTAGCACGCTTTCTTTTTCATGGCGATGGGTGCAGACACAGAGGTTGCGGGTTTGGTCCTCATGGTGGCCTGATTTTTTTTTCTGTCTATTCCTTGTATTTGTCTCGTCTTTGTTCCTATGGGGCTTTAATATTATTCAATGTCATTTCCTTGACAAAGAGAAATAGAGTATGATCATATAAAAAGGATGACACCCTCATACAGAGTGCTGTCAAAAAGCTTTATAATTTTAAAAGTTTTTACCCCAACACTTTTATTATAACAAGGAAGACACTCGCATATGAAACAAACAATTTGTTAAACCAAGGAAGTAACCCTTATATTTTTTTCTGGAATTTTTTAAAAAGGTTGAAACATTGTGGGTGGCCTTTCTTTTGCTGAAGTCAGATTCTGAAAATGATCTTGCTTTTCAGAACAATTTTAATGCATTTTGCAGCAAGGCTTTGAATTATTTTGTAAATTGAGCTTTGGTGATGATTGCAGATTGTTATTTTTTTTATTTTTCAATTTTTGTATAAGATTGTTTTGAAATGATACAGTATGGGCTGTCTGGTATTTTATGAGATAATCCTATCAATGAGCATCTTCGATTTTTGGGGATAGATCTGATATGGGTTTTCCCCCCATTGTGTAATCAATGTTTTGCTTGCTTTTTTTCTCTTTTTGTCTTTCTTCTTCCTGTGTGTTTTTACTCTGTTTTCCTTCAAATATTTTGTGAACATTGTGTCCAGCAGTTAGGTGCATTATGGGATGGGGGGGGGGGGGGGGGGGGGTCTGAAGATGACTTTGTATGTTTGTAAGACTTAAGAATCAAGCTTGTGTTTTTATTTGTGCATCTGTCATGGGACTAGGTAGTCCAGAGGCAAGGTATCGGCCCCTCAACTGAAAGGTAGTGGGTTAGAGCCCCGCCAACAGTTGAAAAATTTTCTTGACTTTTTTTCGAGCAAAATCTAACCCCCTGGTCCAGGTAGAGGGATCGACACCTAGTTTTATCGAAGCAGATGATAAAAAGGAGGTCACGTGTGCAGATCAAAACACTCTGTGCACGTTAAAGACCCCTTGGCTGTTTTCAGGGCAGTCTGGGCAAAATTTAAAATCCTACCAAATGCCCAAAGATCACCTTAGTTGTGGACATGGGTAAATCAAATCAATCAAAGCATCTGTCACTCTTGATTATCATGACGAAATTTAATGATGAATGATGAATTAGAAATGATTTACATCATCAAAGGTGACAAGACCACTTATTGCAATAGGATGAAAGAAAACATTATTATTAAGTCGTATTTACAAGCGGTTAGTATTGTATTGTACTCTTTTTGTACTCGGATTGCTTAGTAAAATTTTGTAAAAAAATGTACACAAAATTCATTTATTTGTTCACATGCAGATGACTGAGTAATTTGTTTTTATTTGATTCAATGAAGACGTTTTTTTTATGCATTGCATTATAAGGTAGCTAAGTGACTAGTGATGATGTTGAGAACAGAGTGTGGTTCTGAGTATACCATCTTATCCTATAGGTAACGTTTTACAGTGTGCATGTTAGCAGCAGGAAAATCATAGAAAACTATTCCTGATTCATTGTCATCGTAGTGTGGCACAGCTTTAAAGCGCGTAGGTCCCAGTTGTATTATTGATACATGTCGATGGTGAAAGTCGCAAACCGTGTAAGTCTAAAATTAGTAACACCTTTTTTCTCTCGCTTTTTTTTGTTAACATTAGGAAGCCCCTTATGCTTTGTCTAGTTGGGATTCCGTGGCACACTGAACCAGTAGAAACCCATATTATAAACCATATGAGCAATCCGTGTATCCCTATTGGGTTTAGTTTTTGACACTTGCAAACCGTGCATATCTGTGAAAATAGATTGAAATGCACAACATCTATTTCTTTGATTTTCTCAAAACGTCCAAAATTGGACTTACACGGTTTGTGACTTTCACCATTAATATCTATTTTTAGTCCATCAATATCTACTTTTAGTCCATTTGAGCCTCAACGGTTGTACGGAAAACGAGAGCTGGAAAAAGACATCAGTAACTTAAGGATCAGTTTAAACTACTTAACTTGTTTAAATTGGAAACAAAGAACGACTTTGTTTTATGTGAATAACCTTTTCAAAGGAATTCAAAATTTCAGCAAAGCTAGTTTCAAGTCCTATTTTAAAGCAAGCTTAAAGCTGATAAGCTCATTTTAGAAAATGTTTCTCCTCATCGTTGCTTTTGAATTTATTCCTTGTTGTGCGGGAAAGAGGAGGAGGAGAAAAAAGCAAGTAAAAAAGCCAATGTCCTTTTCTTTTCTTTTTTTTTATGAGAAAAGGGCATTGCTCTTATTGATTGATGTATCGATTATGCTTCAAATTTATCATGACTGCAATAATCAAACTATTAATTCAAACAAACCTTTTTGTACTTAAAGATCCTTGAAATGATTTTTTTTAAAATGTCGATAGTTGCAACTTGCTGGACTTTTTCTTCTTTTTGAAGAACTTTTTCTTATATTTTCTTCTTCTTTTTCTTCATAGATCAAAGTGAAGAGAAGGGGAAATTGATAAAACAAGAACACCGCGAAACAGGGGCTGTCACTGCTTGGGTATATTTCCGTTACTTCAGGGCTTGCTCCATTACACTGTGTATCGTTTCCATTATTTTGCAGGTAAGTTTATATTACGATAGAGGTATAAAGTGAAGTGCAGATTTCATGTCATTTCTCTGTCTGTCTGTCTGTCTCTCTTTCTTTCTCCCCTTTCTCTCTCTCTCTCTGTCTTTCTTTGTCCTTCTCTGTTTGTCTGTCTGTCTGTCTGTCTGTCTGTCTGTCTGTCTGTCTGTCTGTCTCTCTCTCTCTCTCTCTCTCTCTCTCTCTCTCTCTCTCTCTCTCTCTCTCTCTCTCTATCTCTCATTCATTTATTCATTCATTTATTCATTCATTCATTCATTCATTCATTCATTCATTCATTCACTCAGAGACTAATTTATTTCGACTCATCTTCTCTTGAGTGGGCAGTTGACAACTGCTATTGGTAGTTTTTACTTCTTTTCTTTCATTTTTTTTCAAATGTCCTTCTTTCACCTTGATGTTTCCTCTCAATTCATCAACGCATATAGTGGACAGGATAGATCCCAATCAAACAAAATATGTTCTTTGATGATTTGACTTATGTGTCGTTTTAGTTCTTTGTTATCCATGCCTGTTGTTGACTCTAATTAATGTTGTATTTGTTTTAAAAAGTCAATTTCACAGTGAAAATTTGACTTCGGTTCCATAGCCTTCTTTCTATTTTGGGTTGGGGATTTGGTGGTCCAGATGCATAGTTTCTCCCACGACCTTTGGGTTTATGCCCCGCCCACGGTTGAAAAATTTTCTTGAGTTTTTTTCTACTAAAATCTAACCCCCCCCCCCCCGGCCAGGTAGGTGGATCAAAACCTAGTCCCATCAGAGATGGACGATAATAAGGAGGACCGTGTGCAGATCACAACACTCTGTGCATGTTAAAGACCCTTGACTGTTTACAGGGCAGTCCAGGCAAAATAAAAAATCCTACCAAAAAACCCAAGATCACCTTAGTTGTGGACGTGGGTAAAATCAAATCAAATCAAATCAAATTTTATGAGCTAAGTTGGGCCTCTCTTACGTAATCTGGACCTCTCTTAGCTAATCTGGACCTCTCTTAGCTAATCTGGACCTCTCTTAGTCAATCTGGGCCTCTCTTAGCTAATCAGGGCCTCTCTTAGCTAATCAGGGCCTCTCTTAGCTAATCTGGACCTCTCTTAGCTAATCTGGGCCTCTCTTAGCTAATCTTGGACCTCTTAGCTAATCTGGGCCTCTCTTATCTAATCTGGACCTCTCTTAGCTAATCTGGGTCTCTCTTAGTTAATCTGGGCCTCTTTTAGCTAATCTGGGCCTCTTTTAGCTAATCTGGGCCTTTCTTGTCTATTCCAGCTGCTGTTCCATTCCTTGACGGTTGGGAGCAATTTTTTGGCTCTCTAAGTGGGCCAGCGACGGTGACCTTTTCTCCAGAAATACATCGAAATTTACCTCATCTTCTTCAACCAATGCTAATAACACTGTTGATTCGCATCAGGTATCTATTTGTGAAAACAGCGTTTGCTTTGTAATAGAACAGAAAACTCGAAAGGTTCAATCAGATTGTTGGCTGTTGGCGAATGCTAATGGCAGGTCCTACCTCTTTCCTTTCCTTCTTTTACTTATCTTTCATCTTGCAGTTTCCTCTTAATTCACCCTGAGATTGGAGATTACTGCATATGGTAAACGTGGGTAAATTTCATTGAAAATCGATCAGTCTTTGTTAGTTTGTAACATTTCTCTTAAGCATACCTATTTTTTATAAAACATTTACAAAATTTATTTTCAAGTTGGATAAAACCACTTTGTCAAGATTTGTCATTTTTTTCAGGAATTTTTTATAATCTAGGAAAGGCGGCACATGAAGACCTTTATTGTTTTTAATTGCAAATTTTAGGGTCAAATTAATGTGAAAGGATACCACAACAATGTCTGAGGCAAAATTTTCCAATTTTTTTTTTAGCTCTGTTGCCATGAAGTAGCATAAATTACCTGCCATCTTGGTATTTTGTGCAAACTTTAGGTCCAAATTTCACGATCACTATGGGTTCAATTTGTTTGTAATTTGTACAGGATGTTTACACTAACCTCCTCTTAATTTTGTCAAGCCACTTTTGCAAAAAAACAAATAAACAAATTTTATGAATTTTTTCGTTTTATAATGTAGCAAAAATATGTATTTTTCATACCAAAAGAATTCTTTAAAAAAGTGTCATAGAAAACAAAAAACACCATCGACAAACTAAAGACATGAATAACTGACATAAGATTATAAACTTTGATTGAAATATGATGACTTGTGTCTGAGATAAATGGACCCAAGTAATAAAAAACAGTTTTTAGAAAAAAGCAGAAATAGCAGAAAAAGTGAAATTTTGAACGAAAAACGTCCTTCTAAACAATCTGAGCGCCATAGGATGGTTTTCCTTCTATTTCTGTACGTTCTTGAAGTCTTCCTTCATCACATAGTCACTATGTTGGAGGCTTTTTTGTTCTCGTTGCTTGGCAAGGCGATAAATATGAAAAATTTCGTCTCGAGTGGAGGGACTCCCAATGCCTTCAACGGACGGTATTACATCAAAGCTCTGTTGACCGACAGTAGTGTCAACTGCCATGCTGCTACGAACCGATATGTGTGAAGGGTCGGGTAAAGGAGATGAACGGGAGGTAAAGTGGACGTTGACATCAAAGGCCAGTGGTCCAGCAGTGCAGACTGTTGTTACATTACCACTACTACTAGTGCTTGGTGAATATGAAGGGGATGAACGAGAGGTGGAGGAAAGGTTGACGAATTCGACGGGTGGAGTGGGGGATGGTGCTGGTTGTCAATGTTGTGCTGAGCCAATAAAGCAAACAAGCAGTCCCGTTATACTAATCTTATCACCTAATCTTATAACCTGATCTTATCACCTAATCTTATCACCTAATCTTATCACCTAATCTTATCACCTAATCTTATAACCTAATCTTATCACCTTATAACCTGATCTTATAGCTTATAACTAATCTCACCTAATCTTATCACCTAATCTTATCATAATCTTATCACCTAATCTTATCTGTAATCCGTAGCGTTCAAGCAATTTGACAATACCCGCTACCTCATGACGTACATCTACCTGTGTGTTGGTGCTGTGCTTACTACGCTGGTGAGCTGTCTAGTCGTCAATCATGCCGGACTAGTGGCCTCCAGAAACCTGTTTGTGCTCCTGCTTGAAGTTGTTTTATTATTTGCCGATGAGGTATGTCCAGTGTCCTTTGTTGCTTGAATGAATAATTTGTCTGCAGGTTTTTTCTCTTCTCAGTAGGTAAAACTTTAGCTTAGCTTCTGTAGCGTAAATTGGAACAGGTCTTGTGTTCTTCAGATCAGGAATGTTCTGGAACAGGAATACATAGCCCACCCCCCCCCCCCCCACCTTCCCCCTCCCCTGACAGGATGCCAGTTTGCAACAGGTTGTACCTGGGTCAAATGATGTATTTACGTGTTAGATAACCTTCCCAAGGAACATAAACCCCAGGACCTTGCGTTGCCAGGATTCAAAACCAGGACTCATCATCTCAAGTCCTGCAGCCTAACCACTAGGTCACTGCTGCTGCCACTGTCGTCAATGTAGTGTGTGTAAAAAGTTACTGGTCAGCTTGTTCAGTTGTTTTTTTGTTGTTTGCTTTTAATTATCATTAGCCATCACTTTATCATGTTTGTTTTTGTTTTTGTTTATTTCCTCCCTTTCTTCAAAGGTTTTTTGATACTAATCCCAGTGGGCGAGTTCTCAACCGTTTTTTCATCAGATATTGCAGCCATTGATCAGGTAAGTGTATTACAGTAGTCTGGCCCAAATTTGTACCGTCAAAATGCACGATTCAATTTAAATGCACTTTTTTTTCTTCATGTCACCGAATTTTACAATGCTAATTACGCCTAAAAAAATTGTTTTAAATGCAATTTTCTCAAAATGTTACCTTTTGATAGTGATTTACAATCTACTTTTTAAAAATGTATTGTCCGATTGCCTAACTTTGGTATATAGCATCTATGACACAATACAAAATTTCATCCAGTAGCGATTTCCAAATTCAAAGAATTTTTTTGTAATTAAATTTACCAAAAAATTGGAAAAGGTTGCTATATGCATTTTCAGAAAATTATGAAAACAAAAACAGCAATTGATCAAATGTCTGTTAGCTTCTTTCCTAGATTAAATATCGCTGCTGGGTGCGGCTAGATATTGAACACAATAACGTGTCTTGAAGTTACAGCCAAGTTTGTTTAAAACTGAAAAAGCCTATTTGAATTGAAGTTGTAGGTATTTTCGCAATGAAAATTCAAGATGGCGGTGTACTTATAACAACCATATGATAAAAAAATTAATGTTTTTAGCTAATTTAGACATGCTGAGTACAATGGTAGTGGTTAAAATTGTCTATCTCAAATAATATCCCCCCTCCCAACATAATCTAGTTTCTGTTGGTTATTAAGTATTTGTGTAGACTATATCCCTTTGACATCAGATGAAGGTTTAAACCTGAAACATTAGCTATTTGTTTTGTTTTCTTAAGTGGAGTTGTCACTTCTTGTCATTTATCACTTTTGTGTTTACTTTCAATTCGGCTCTTTTGTGATCTGTCACAGATTTTTTGTCTTACCTATCTCTGTCTGTTACTTTCATTCTCATTTGAGTAGACTGGGAGAGTGGGGATAGGGGAGTGCATTGAGTGTCTAGCAAAAGAAAGTTCAGGATATATCAACGCCATAAGTAGGAAATATGATCTTTGATTTGCTCTGTGTTGTGCAATAATAATAATTTTTGTGACTTGCTGACGTTCATTCCTTTTTGTTTTTTTCAATTCTTTCCATCAGAGGTTGGGAGGTCACTTTGAAAATTTGCTTCGGTGCATTTTCTTCACGGTGTCAGCAGTCATTGTCAATACCATCACCACTCCATTCTTCATGTGTGCAGCCGTTCCATTTTTCATCCTCTACTATTGCCTTCAACGCTTTTTCAGAGCTACATCAAGGTAAGGCAGACTGGTAGATGAATTCTGGGTAGTTTGTTTGTGAGCACGAGCAAATGGTTGTCCTTTTTTTCTCTTTCATTTTTCTCTTTTGTCCGTTAAATTGCTGTTGAATCATGTTTCTTTCATTTCCTTTAAAACTATATGTGAACACAATTTTAAGCAAATAATTCCCTGCTGTGAAGAGGAACTAATGGAAGTAGCCAGTTTAAAACCTCAGAATAAATTTAAATTTTAAAGGGAAAAAAAGAAGAGAAGGAATGAGGGGAAACCAGAGGACAAGAATTGATATATATTTAAAGCGCTTGGAGCCTCTTTTAGGGGATTAAGCGCTCTATAAGTGTTTAGTATTATTATTATTATTATATATCTCTAACCCATGAGTGTGACCGTTTTACTAGAGCTGTGTAGCATGTAACCTAGTCTTTAGATAAGTTTTGAACTCCTTTTTTCTTTACTTCTTCTTCTGTTCTTTTGATTTTGGTGGGTTTTTTTGCCATTTAGAATATATTCATATAGATATGTGCTGTAAAAAATATATTTTTAATCATTACTGTTTTTCAATGGCGCCAATATCACAGTCCACAAATCTCTGGGAGATGAACAAAGATCGGGGACTTTGTGCAAAGATCTTTCAGGATTCATCAAAACAAAATTGAGCCTGTCTCAATATGACGACAATGACCAGAAAAAGATGTTCATTGCTTATCTGTGCAGACTCTCCGACCGCATTGTTTATCTTCCTTAGTTTTACTTTCAGGCTATGACCAGTTGTGACACAACATTGCCATCATTTCATTTTTTCCACCCTGTCTTTGCCAGAGAGCTCCAGCGACTAGACAGCATCACCAAGTCACCGGTCTTTTCTCATTTCTCAGAAACGCTGAGTGGACTCGAGACAATCCGGGCCTTTGGGTATGTTACTACTGACAGAAGATTTTCTTTTTTCTTCTAATATTGTGCTGGCACTGGCAAGAATAAACTGTGAAATGACACACATAGGATGTCGAAGATGCCATAGCAACTATTTTCCCACAATTTTATGATGTATATATCTAAATAAAACTAGTTATATATGTTGATAATAAAAAAAAGCACGCAAAAGAGCTACCACCGATCTGGCAGATTGCGCAATACATCATGGGACAGATTGGTAGGAACTAAAACGCTTATTGAAATCTAAAGCTTGTAATTTGTTCTGTAGGCTTTAATTTTATAGGCTTATCTGTCAATTTGTTCTGTAGACTAATTTGTCTGTTTTGTAGGCTTGAAGGATGGGTATCTTCATTGAAAGATAATTACAATGTTTCTATGTAAGTGTCTGATAAAAAAGAAACGGAAGTGTCTCTGTCTGTCTGTCTATCTGTCTGTCCGTCTCTCTCTCTCTCTCTCTCTCTCTCTCTCTCTCTCTCTCTCTCTCTCTCTCTCTCTCTCTCTCTCTCTCTCTCTCTCTCTCCCTCTCTCTCTCTCTCTCCTCTCCCTCTCTCTCTCCTCTCTCCTCACTCTCTCTCTCTCTCTCTCTCTCTCTCTCTCTCTCTCTCTCTCTCTCTCTCTCTCTCTCTCTTTCTCTCTCTCTCTTTTCTGCCTATCTAGCTGTCTATGGATATATCCTATGTATTTTACAGAGTACAAGCTGACTGTTCAAAGCTATTGACACCAATGTGACACCGTTTCTGTTTATCCAGACTGCCAATCGCTGGCTAGGCGTCAGGCTGGTTTGTACTGGTCACCGTAATCATCCATGTCCATTTAATTCTTTTCATAACAGTCTGCATATTGCAGTGGTTCTCCGCTCAGGAGGCCTCTTCTTAGCGGAATAATCTCTTAAGCGAATACATAGCATGTAACTTAGATAATCATTATAACATTTATTGCTCCCGGAGGTTAGACAAAGAGTAATGAGGAAGAAGGAATGAAAAAGAGGCAGGAAGAACAAAGCACTTTATTTCTTTAGAATTTGATAAAACTGGGTTTTTTTTGTATTCAAGTTCAAGACAGATCATCATCATACTTATAAGTGAAAACATGATTTTGGTTGGCATCTGTTAAGGTGATGGATGCCTTTCAGTGGCGGCATCTGGCCCAGACGTGTTTGGCGGTGACTGGTCTGGTGTCGCATTGAGTGGACCGTGAGTGTGCAGAAAGGAGATAACTACTCTTAGGATTTGGAGGGATGCGATTTAATTTTTTGTTTAGGCTTACAAACTGATTTCATCATTCCAGATTAGATTAAAAGCGGTTCCTACTTCTTTCCCTTCACTCTTTCACAGTAGTATCTGTCATCTTGCTCTTTCATTTAATTCCCCCATGAGATTACCACAGTTGGTAGACAGTGGGGACTGGATGTGTAAGTAGAATTGAAGATCAAAATCCAACCTGTTATTTCAAATGCGGATTGAAAGTGTTTTTGGTAGTTCCTTTCTTTCCCTTCACTCTTTCGGAATCTTGCTGTTTCATTTAATTCCCCCCACAAATGGGTAAATTGAAGACACATGCACACTTGCAAAGACAGACAGACAAACAGACAGACAAACATCTCAATACTAAAGCTCTAGATAATGTGTTCATGAAATGAAGAATATGTCATGTGTGTACATATATGTTTTACAACTTCCCACCAGGACTATATGAGCAGTTTACTGGTGTTTATAGCAGCTGTCATCAGCCTGGGCTCTGGAATGAGTGGCATGGAGAAACCAGCGATGGTGGGGCTGAGCATCACCCTACGCTTTGATCGTAAGTGCTGTGCTATGCTGTGCTGTGTATGAAGTCAATTTTCCCTATTGCTTTGAACCCCATTATCATTTGCTTTGTCAGATAGATTTCGACGTGTCAAGGCAATGACTTAAACTTCACTCACTCAACCCTAGGCCTGGGATTCCATCCTGTCGCCTCAGCCTGGAATTTTTAGCCCTTTTTAAAAATTCACAAAATCAGAAAGGGATGAGACTTAATTTAAGTTTTCGTTACTTTCTATAACGAAGAGCTCTACTTTTAATTCAGTATTTTCTTATGTTACATTTCACTCCATGGATTTTCTCAAAGGCTTTAGGGTTGAGTGACCTAAGGGATGGATTAAATTATTTTTCTTTTGTCATTGACTTATTGGTTTGAGTACATATATACATTTATCTTTCTGGCTATGTTTCCTATCTGACTATTTGTCTGTCTCTTCTTAAATGATAGTCTTTCAGCCTCCCATCTCTAATTTTTAAGTATTCAACCCTGTTTCCCAAAAGAATGAAGGGAGGAGTGACCACGGAACTCATGGAGGAGAGACCTGGAACGGGCAACAATTGAAACAGGACATACACGAAAACAACTGGAAAATATCGCACAAGGCAGAAGAAAATGGCACTGGCAGGTGGTTGTTGGTGACCTATGTGCCGGGAGAAGTGGGGGTGGGGGGGGGAGGGGGGGTATAAACTAAACTAAACGACTCTGTTGAATCTTTCTCTCTCTCTCTCTCTCTCTGTGAATATGCCTCCTTTGATACTTGAGACATGATAATATATGCATTTTAAAAAGCTAATCCGTGCCTTTTTTTGTTCAGGTCTCTGGGCAATTAAATTGGATTGTGCGCGTGTCAGCAGAAGTGGAAATGAGTATGAATTCTGTGGAGCGTGTTTTGGAGTATTCCGACATTCCAGCTGAGCCTAAAGTTATTGGCGACGGTGGGTTACAGTTTCTGTATGTGTGTATAATAATTCCGGGTTTGGTCGTTCTTTGTTCGCCATAGGCTTTGCTACCAAGGCCACTAAGAGTAACCGTAGTGTGCATGTAGGTTCTAAGCGAACGATCCCAAGATCGTTTTCATTTGAGGAATTCTTCTACCAGAAGTGATGTTTAATCATTGAAGATTGCATTGTTTCCTCCATCGTCGAGTAGAATTTGTATTCACCTAGGTCGCCATTTTGAACAGGTGATTAAAAAGTTGGGATAGCACCGTTCACACCTACCTGCGTCACCTCAGTGTCGTATGCTTACCTGTTCCAATAAGCGTACTTGGTATCACCTGGGATGTAACATACTTCTTATGTGTATAATATACTGCAGTGACCAACTAGCCGGAATGGCTGCAGCTATCCTTCCTTGGGCAGGGTTCAGGTTTTACATATGCAGGCGCCCTCTGAAATAGTCAGTGTTTGCAGATGACACAGCCCACTCGCCTAAGTGATTCCAATCTACGACTCTTCATACGAAAAATGAAAAGCATAATTCTGTTTTCGGGAGTGGGGGAACGCAAACCATCTTTATCTTCTTTGTATTTGGTGTTTGCCCTGAGATACTAGTAGGTTTGATGTGCAGTTTGCTGATTAGTCTTCTTTTCCTTTCATCTTTTCACATGTTTTTTTCTTCTTGCTTCCCTCTTAAGTCGCCCTGAGATCACCGCATACGGCGACATGATAGACGGAGTAGATTTCAATGAAATAAGCAGACTTGCGGTTTTGAGACAACTGCAGATTTTGTTTATTTGTAGCAACAAATTGTTACGGGTAGTCAACATACCCTTCTCATTTGACAGTTGCAAACGCCATTTATCTGATAAGTATGAATCAAGGATCATTTCTAATGCCTAATTTTTCTTTCTTGTTTAATCCAGATTTACTGGAAATACTTTTTGGACACATGCGCACCGTTTCATCATTCATCAGAATGTCATTCCCCCTTTCCAAAATTGTCTGCCTCAATAGGTGCATTCAAAATTACAGAGTCTACCAATCTGTTTGCGTAATTTCCCTCCCCTTCCCCCAGTAGCCCTGAAATTTCCCTGGCACCCCTGGTTTGAAAACTACTTATCAGAGTTTCTTTGTAGAATTCTAACTTCTCACCCATATTATTATAATTATTATTATTATTATTATTATTATTATTATTATTATTATTATTATTATTATTATTATTATTATTATTATTATTATTATTATTATCATTATCATTATTATTATTTTTTATTTTTTATTATTATTGTTATGATATCCAACTTTTTGTTTCCCCCACACACAGATTCTGTAGAAGTATCAGAGTCATGGCCAAGTGAGGGAAATATAGAATTTGAGTATGTGTGTCTCAGCTATGATATCGAACTGGAGCCAGTGCTGCACGATGCTACCTTTACCATTAAAGGAGGTGAAAAGGTGAGGTGTGTCAGTGTCGGAAGTCACTGAAAACGTACGCATGTAGCCACTGCATTAGTATTTATGACCATGTATGGATGGGCTTTCGTTTTCGACAAAAATGGTGAGCGGTTGGCGAGGACATACTGACAATTTCTTCTTATTTCTTTATAAAAAATTATTTTTCTTTTCATTGATTTTTCATTTTACGATACTGGTTTTATTCCTATTGATTTTTGGGATGGAGTTGATTTCTATCAAATTCCTCTTCTTTTCTGTTGGGTGGTTGGCTTATAAGACCTAAGCGTGACCTCAACTGGAGTACTGCGCTACTGTATGGAATTCCTTTCACCAAAAAGGGCGTATCCAGAATTGAAAAGGCACAGCGCTATGCAGCGAGATATAATATTACTGGCAATTATGATCCCCAACAGTAGTGTCACTATCCTGAACTAGAAAACATTGGCACAGCGCCGCAAGTTCACCAGATTGGTCATGACCCGCTGTATCGGTTTTTTTAGCAGCTATACACCGAGAACGAGTTCTAGCGAAGGGCTCAATCTCCAACGATACCAGTTTAGGTGTAACATTGACAAATGCGCCTTTGCACAACATGCAGTTCCAAAAGGGAATGAGCTTTCAGCTAGCATTACAAAGGCTTAGACCACCGAACAATTTAAACAACGTCTACACGGATTCATTTCAAACTTATAACTGTAAAACCATCCGGGGATAGGCCAATAGGCCCTTTGCAGACTAAGGAAGAGAAACAAAAACAGAAGCAAGCGCATCTGGTAGATCCTACTTCTTTCATTTCACTTCTTTTACATGTCTTTCATCTCGCTTCTTTCGCTCAGTCCACCGTAGATGGTAATACTATAGTAGATAGGGCTAACTGAAATGAAACAAAATTGAAAGAATAAAAGAACAAAACAAAAAGAAAACCCCAGCTATTGTTGGGTATAAATTATATCTACTGGAAAAGATATTCTTGGTTCCCAATTTGATCATTTGATGCATTATTAACTTTGTTGAAATTCTGCTATGTTACTAAGTATTTAATTATAGATATTTCATTTTTTGCGATTACAATAAGTCATTTTTTGAAAAACTCCTTGATATTTATAGCAGTTTTAACTCTTGTAAGGCTAATCTGCCGGCTGACCTCAATATGGGTCGATAATCTCGTTCTGCTGTGTACGAGGTTTCCGCACGTGGCACCTGTAGTTTTCTCGTCCCGCTGACGAGGCTGCAGTGCTTGACCACGACGTGCCTGTGATTAATGTGATTGGTTTTTGATCTCCGTTGAGTGAGGTGACATAGCGGGCAATTCATTTTTATATTATTGTCATCGTGTTTATATTGTATTGTTTAATAACATCAACATCTATTACAGCCTACTTTTATTAAACATGAAAAGGAATAATACTGCAGTTGGCCCATTACTAATGAAGAGGAATATGAAAGGTATAAGTATAATACTAAAAGATAGAAATTGGGTCAGGACCGAGAAATCTTTAGTGTGCCCAACCTTCAAAAGCAACAAGGAGACATGGAAACAAATAAACACTAAACAATGCTGGACGAAACTAATACTAATAGAGCCATTGGTGCAACGACCCATCGAGCAATGTTCATCAACAGAGCAAGCCTCATAACAACAATAAACAAAAAGAAAAGACAAAAAAAAAAGAAGAAAACGAAATACAACTGCCATAAGAGAGACGAAAGGAGGAGGAGGGATAGAAAAGAGAGAGAAAGAGGAAAGGGAGACATAAAGAGAATGAGGAAGGTAAAGAAAGACAAACAGAGAAGACAAAGAAAGTGAGAAGAAGGAGAGAGAGAGAGAGAGAGAGAGAGAGAGAGAGAGAGAGAGAGACAGAAGAGAGAGAGAGAGAGAGAGAGAGAGAGAGAGAGAGAGAGAGAGAGAGAGAGAGAGAGAGAGAGAGAGAGAGAGAGAGAGAGAGAGAGAGAGAGAGAGAGAGAGAGAGGGAGGGAGGGAGGGAGGGAGGGAGGGAGGGAGGGGAGGGAGGGAGGGAGGGAGGGAGGGAGGGAGGGAGGGAGGGAGGGAGGGAGGGAGAGAGGAGAGAGAGAGAGAGAGAGAGAGAGAGAGAGAGAGAGAGGGAGGAGGGAGGGAGGGAGGAGGGAGAGATGAGGTAACATATTAAGCAGGAGGTGGGGTGGGGGAGGGGGCACGTGGCTGCATGGTCAAACTTTACTCCAGTCATTCAATAATAACGTTGGCTGTGTCAAATTTTATGTAGCAGAGTTTCAATGAACAACATCATTATATCTTTATTTCTAAAGGAATCAATTTCATTCTCACATCTAAATAAAAAGATGGAACTATAATACTAATACTGGAGGAAATGTCCAACCCCTCCCGCTAATCCCACGACCCAGTCCAATGTGCTTAGGTAACACATTTCCATAATGAAAGAAACAGCCCTCCCCCGGTTTATTGCTTTCACAAGTGTGTGCCACCCCAGCTGCTGCAACACTCTCTATCCCAGACCTAACACCTCTCTCCTCTGCTACATGCTTCTCATGCTTTTGAAAACTCCCTCTCTACCCTATGTCTATAACTAGTATCACCCTCTCTCCTCATTTACAATGACATGAGTGACCATCGTTTTGTATTCTTGGCTGTTTCCTTCCTACAGTTCAACAGTAATCCACCTCCTCCCAAACAGCCCCCACCCTTACGCATCCCAGTGGTTTTTCACATCTTCCTCCCACTTCTGGATGTAAGTCTCCCTCCTTAGTCCTTTCTATACAGTAGGAAGATAGACTCTTGTAGTTTCTAATGTCTATACACTTCAAATAGCCACCCTTCCTCTTGTCCAGATACCACATGTCATCATGACCATCTGAAATGGACCTGTTTGAGAGATCAAAGTTCCTTTGTTGCTGGTCGCTGAACTCAGATGAAAGCTTAAATTTTTCCCTGCACTTTCAACACTCTAATCCCTTCATTCCTTATGTGAAAAAGAGGTGGAGATGTATTTTGACGGTCACTACTGTAACTTTGATCACCGATAATGTCTTCATTGAAGGCGTGTAACAATGGTCTTGTTTTTGAAACTTTTCCTTTTTTAAACTTTTGTCATAATTTATTTCCTTCTCCGTTCTTGCCATTCTATCAGATTGGCATTTGTGGTCGCACCGGAAGTGGCAAGTCTTCAACAGCCCTGGCTCTTTTCCGCCTTCTGGAGATTACAGGAGGCACCATAAGCATTGATGGGACGGACATCACCAAAGTCGACTTGACCCGTCTGAGGTCACATCTGGCCATCATCCCGCAGGACCCTGTCTTGTTCCAGGGAACCATCAGGTGCGTTGGCGGTTGGTCGTTGGCGGGGCCATATTCACCGTTTTTGCGTTGAACTCTGGGAAGATTCAGGCTTTCTGCTCAAGTTACACGCTCTTTATGCCTGAGCTGTTAATGAGATTGCCAGTGTATAAAGCTCTGTGTGAAATAAGGTTTTCATCTCAGACTTGTGACCTTTGGCAAGCTTTCCAGGTTGCATTTGGTGATCTGATGGTAGACAGTTTAACCTCAGTTTAGCCTGAGAACAAGAGGGTTGGGAATTTAATTTCAAGCACGTTGAAAGAGTTGCGGAAATTGCTTTTTGTGATCTCACAGAGGTTTAAGTGGGTGTCTAGTATGAGTAAGATAATTAATTCCCTTGGTTTCGTTTTTAGGTACAATGTCGAAACAAACCAATTTAAGACAAGACCCTTTTTTTTATTTGCATTTTTTTTTTTAATGCGCTTATTGATGTTTGTTTAATGAAAGAAGTAAACTTTCTTCCAGGCCATTATGGCCCATAGAGCCAGAGCTTATCCCGGTTTCTATAGCATGAAGTGGAACGGGTGATTAAATCACCTCCTGGATAGAACACTATTGTAGTTTTTTAATGTTTTTTTCATTCAACCAACCTGGAATAAAAATGTTCTCTATTTTCTTGACCTGCATAAAAAGGATTTAGTGGGGTTTGACAAAAAGCATTCTTCAATTATTGTGTATTGGGATGTTAGTCCAGATGCTCATTGTTTTTTCCTTTTTCTTACATGACTTTGCAGATTCAACCTTGACCCTAATTGCCAATGTCAGTCAGATGATGTACTGTGGTCTGCCCTCGAGTCCGTGGAGATGAAGGATATGGTTGCAGCACTACCAGACAAGCTGGGTAAGCTCTCACTCTGTCGTTGTTTTCTGGCAAGATTTCTCTGTCCTGTGTCACCCTCCTGTTACATCTTTCAGAAGATATCATTTGATAAGTGTTATTACTGAAACACAGATCCTGTGTCCTCTCACTAGTTACATCTTTCAGAAAACAGATATCATTTGATTGCAATAGTGTTATTACATCTTTCAGAAACACAGATATCATTTGATTGCAATAGTGTTATTACATCTTTCAGAAACACAGATATCATTTGATTGCAATAGTGTTATTACATCTTTCAGAAACACAGATATCATTTGATTGCAATAGTGTTATTACATCTTTCAGAAACACAGATATCATTTGATTGCAATAGTGTTATTACATCTTTCAGAAACACAGATATCATTTGATTGCAATAGTGTTATTACATCTTTCAGAAACACAGATATCATTTGATTGCAATAGTGTTATTACATCTTTCATATCATTTGATTGCAATAGTTTATTACATCTTTCAGAAACACAGATATCATTTGATTGCAATAGTGTTATTAGAAACACAGATGATTATTACATCTTTCAGAAACACAGATATCATTTGATTGCAATAGTGTTATTACATCTTTTCAGAAACACAGATATCATTTGATTGCAATAGTGTTATTACATCTTTCAGAAACACAGATATCATTTGATTTGCAATAGTGTTATTACATCTTTCAGAGACACAGATAACAGATAGAGGAGACAACATTAGCGTGGGACAGCGACAGGTAATTTGATTTGAATTTTTTACATCTTTCAAAATCCTCTTTCTTTTCCTATAAGTAAATGATATTTGCCTCCGTTGTTTCCATGCCCACTTTTATGTCCCAAGTCTTTGTCATTGGTTGCTTCTTATGACATACATGGATGTCAGTCCCCTAACGGCCGGGGTTCCTACACTTCGCAACCTAACAGCAAAACCAAGCGTATGGGGCATCCTCTCTCAACTTTGTAGATGGCATGAGCCGTGGTGTTCATAGGGGGATTTCTTGGTACCCACTGTACATGTGTAGTCCATGTAGTTCCCTGATTGCCAAGGAAGTTAAAGCCACAGGTTTCCTTAACCGGCCCTCGACCATCTGAAGCTTAGTAAGCGGTGATGGTAGCCGTTTCATGGCTTTCTCAGACCTGAAGTGACCCAGACCTGTGATAAAGAAGAAAAAGATTATGAAATGAATTTTATTTGTGCGGGAGTCAAAAATGAAGATTATTTTTTGTACGGTTATCGTTGACATCTTTCATGACTACTTTTAGCAAGATAGCTAGATAACGATCATACTAATCAATGTGATGAGAATAAGAATGATTATGAGAAAGTTACAAACAGAAGGATAAGAAAAGAGAGCAGTTTATGTAAGAAGTATTTGAACCGGGAATCCTCATTATAGCTGATGTTAATTTGTGAGCTTAAATTCCTTTTAGCAAATCCTTTTTTTCTTCATCAGCTCATGTGCATGGCACGAGCATTCCTTAGAAACTCCAAGATAATCATCATGGACGAGGCAACTTCATCAATTGACATGGAAACTGACAGTAAAATTCAGCAGATTATTCACAGCACTGCTTTGGACGATCGGACTGTCATTACCATAGCTGTGAGTGCTTCCTCCATCTTTTATTCAACTTTCTTTAATTGTACCATGATGAATCATTCTAAATTGTGTCAACAACTTTTCCATGAAGTGAATGTGGTGATAAAGTACAACCTTTCCTTTCAATGATCATACCAAGATGTTTGCTTACATCTGTTTCTCTACGTTTCTGAAAACTTGATATTTGATAGAGTTTTTAAGATTTAAAAAAATTATGATTGTTATCAATATTTAAGTCTTACTATATGTTTTTTTTTCTCTCTCATTTTCTTGTTTTGTTTCTTTATTCATTTCATTTTAGCATCGTATTTCAACCATCATGAAATATGACAAAGTGATGGTCATTGAATACGGTTACGTGCGGGAATTCGCTCCTCCAGCAGAGCTCATTGCTGATGAATTAAGTGCTTTCTACAACTTAGTCCACGGAGCTACGGATAGCGATCTCAAGTGAAGTGTCTTTGCCCCCTTGTGAATTTTATCCTCAGGTTTTGTAACATTAAGTGTTGATGCTTGTTTTTTGTTTTTTTAATCTTTGATTTTATCTTCCGGAACTTAGGTGACAAATTATATATTTGCATATATGTTACATCAATGAGATATGAAGTGAGAGAAATCCTATTTAATTTGCATGCTCCTCTAATGTAGATAGATCCGTGTACGTGTGTATGTGTGTGTCATATTACTATCATGAACTCATTTCGCTGATGTTTTAGTATTTCATCCGTGATAATGAAGAAATATTGAACGTTTCATGTGATTATATATTTACACATATAATATGTAATAACATAATAATATTATATCATTTATAAGTATATGTATGTGCAGTTTAAATGGCTAGAGGTGAATTTACTTATGCATATATATATATATATATATATATATATATATATATATATATATATATATATATATATATATATATATTTATATATATTATATATATATATATATATATTTATATATATTTATATATATGATGCTAATGAATTTGTTGATCAATGTTGTGGAAACTAATGTGATTCATCTTTTCACTGAATATTTATATTATATATGTTTACTTTTGAAATGTCATCTGTTGCTGTCTATCAATACTATCTAATCTTAGTCTGAACATTTTATGTCACAAGAGCACAATGTACAGGAAAACTGCAATCCATTTCCATCCATAGCAGATATTTGCCAATCAAAGCAGAGAAAAAAACCCAACCCAACTATTGTTCTGTCCTTGGTTCTTGTCATAATTGTAAAGATGTTCTGTCCTTGGTTCTTGTCATAATTGTAAAGATGTTCTGTCTTTAGTTCTTGTCATAATTGTAAAGATGTTCTGTCTTTAGTTCTTGTCATAATTGTAAAGATGTTCTGTCCTTAGTTCTTGTCATAATTGTAAAGACGTTCTGTCTTTAGTTCTTGTCATAATTGTAAAGATGTTCTGTCCTTGGTTCTTGTCATAATTGTAAAGAGTTGTTGCTTTTAAAAAGAAAGTCAATGTAATTCTGCATTAATTATTTTGTGTTCAAAGTTTACCACGTTAAATTTGTTTTTTGTTTTGATTATTTGTTTGTTATAAGTCAAAACATTTGATTATACGTTTAACATATTTAGCATGTAACAATGTGAATTTTATAGGGGTTTTTGTAATATTGTAAAACATTGAAAAATATTTGAATTTTTTTATTACGTGAACTTTTACTATTACTGTCTGATGAACAAATTGTCGATAGGGATGACTTACTGTTTGGATGCTGTTCATTAGGTTTTTTAAGTCTTATCCATTTGCTTATTTGCAGCTCAGGAGTATTTTTGATATCCTCTCACTCAGCAGTGTTACTGTTTGAATCATCCTTTTTTTTTTGTTCTTGTTTCTCTAGTGTAAAACCTGTTTGTCCTCTTGTTTTTTCCAATGTACCGGAAATGAATAATTTTGATTTATTGGCGGTTTGCTTTCCCATCGGAACGTCAGATCTGATCCACCATTCATTCAAAATAAATCGGCATGCTCTTCTTTTTGCTGAGGGAAGCAGACTTTTATGTTTAAGTTAAAGGTTCATATCCCTGGAATTTTTTTGTTTTATAAATAGTTGCATGCAGTCTGGAGGCCCCTAGAGAGCCTAAGATTATGCCAGTTTCTGTAGTGCTAAGCTTGATAGATGATACAAGATAAAATCCCCTTGGGTAGTTTGGGAGGTGATACTGGAGGGTCCTGCATCTTTCCTTACGCTCTTTCACATATCTTTCATCTTGCGGTTTCCTCCCTCTTGGTTGGCCCTGAGATCACAACATGTGGTGGATGGGATAAATTGAAAAAAGAAAAAGGAAAGAAAAAGAATGTGCTTATCAGCTACGGCTGCTACTCGTTTGCTCTTGGGTAGAGCGAAGGAAAGTGTCCTGAGCGTCTTTACTTTGTGACGTTAAACCAGGCCCTAGCAAAGACCAGGATACAAACTGATGAGTGCAAATGTTAAGTCCCCATTGTCTACTGGAGATCATCAATGTCACAGACGTTTTCTTATAAGTACGGTCCAGGAAAGGTTTGTTGGAATTGCGTTGGTTATCTTGCTCCTTTAACCTATAGCACTCTACTGTGCTGTTTGCTGTTGGCTAAGTAGAACCATATGCCACAGGCTTGGTATAATTCTTTTACCCCTGGCTCCGTAGAATCCTATTACCCCTTGTTCCATAAAATGCTTTTACCCCTGGCTCCATAGAATCCCATACCACTGACTCTATAGACTCCCTCCCATACCACTGGCTCTATAAAATCCCATACCACTGACTGTATATAATTCCATATCACTGGCTCTATAGAATCCCATACCACTGGCTCTATAAAATCCCATACCACTGACTCTATAAAATCCCATACCACTGACTCTGTAGAATCCCATACCACCGACTCTATAGACTCCCTCCCATACCACTGGCTCTATAGACTCCCTCCCATACCACTGGCTCCATAGACTCCCTCCCATACCACTGGCTCTATAGACTCCCTCCCATACCACTGGCTCTATAGACTCCCTCCCATACCACTGGCTCCATAGACTCCCTCCCATACCACTGGCTCTATAGACTCCCTCCCATACCACTGGCTCCATAGACTCCCTCCCATACCACTGGCTCTATAGACTCCCTCCCATACCACTGGCTCTATAGACTCCCTCCCATACCACTGGCTCCATAGAATCCCATACCACTGGCTCTATAGACTCCCTCCCATACCACTGGCTCTATAGACTCCCTCCCATACCACTGGCTCCATAGAATCCCATATCACTGGCTCTATAGGCTCCCTCCCATACCACTGGCTCTATAGACTCCCTCCCACACCACTGGCTCCATAGACTGCCTCCAATACCACTGGCTCTATAGAATCCCATATCACTGACTCTGCCTCCAATACCACTAGACTCTCCAAGCCTCCTCTATAGAATCACTGGACTCCATAGATATCACTGGCTCCATAGAATCATATCACTGACTCTATAAAATCCCATACCCCTTGTCACTGGCTCTATAAAATCCCATACTGCTGGTTCTATAGAACCCTATACCACTGGCTCTATAGAACCCCATATCACTGGCTCTATAGAACCCCATATCACTGGCTCTATAGAATCCCATGGCACTGGCTCTATAGAACCCTATATGACTGGCTCTATAGAACCCCATACCACTGGCTCTATAGAACCCCACATCACTGAATCCTTTTTATCGCTGACTACATAGAATTCCCTACAACTGGCTCTGTAGAATCCTTTTACCATTGACTACATAGAATTACCTACCACTGGCTCTGTAGAATCCTTTTTACCGCTGACTACATAGAATTCCCTACCACTGGCTCTGTAGAATCCTTTTTACTGCTGACTACATAGAATTCTCTACCACTGGCTCTGTAGAATCCTTTTACCATTGACTACATAGAATTCCTTACCACTGGCTCTCTAGAATCCTTTTTACCGCTGCCTACATAGAATTCTCTACCACTGGCTCTGTAGAATCCTTTTTACCGCTGACTACATAGAATTCTCTGCCACTGGCTCTGTAGAATCCTTTTTACCGCTGACTACATAGAATTCCCTACCACTGGCTCTGTAGAATCCTTTTTACCGCTGACTACATAGAATTCCCTACCACTGGCTCTGTAGAATCCTTTTACCATTGACTACATAGAATTCCCTACCACTGGCTCTGTAGAATCTTTTTCCCGTTGATTACATAGAATCCCATACTACTGGCTCCATAGAATGTTTTTATATTTTTATCTCTAAAATCGAAATTTTGTATACATTATTACTCATAGTAAATTATCATAACAGAGCAATGTCAGATTTAATTTGCAATTTAAAGATTATATATTATACAACTTGTTTTAAAAAAAACTAGAATTATGTTTAGATCTATCTGAGTATGTGTTTTTGTTATTTTTAGAATTTCATTGTTGTTTTTATGTGCTAAAAAGAATGTCTTTAAATAGTAGAATATGAATTTAATGTTTTTATAAGAAGCTTTATTATAAGAAATAAGCCATAAGTCTTTGATTAAAATTGCAATGCAAGAAGAAGAAAAAAAATTTATATCAGACCTGAGCCTGCTGGTCGGGCGTCTGAAGTTTTGTATATCATCAATCCCATTTATTTTAATTTTAGATCCTTTCGTTAATGTGTGTTTCATGTCATGTTATGATGCTTGCTCATTCACACGGAGATGATAATGAACAAATGGCACCGTTGTTCTCATATGAATAATTAATGTAGTGTTTTGAAAACAGAGTTAATTTTCTTGTTTCTTATTTTAAATGAAAGTTTGTTTCTTTGAATGATGATAAAGATGAACTGATTCGTTCTTACAAAATGTGTTTTTGTCAATTAGTTTCAAACCTTTTTATTTTTATTCAGGAATCACAAAGGATACATTTATCATCGATAATAATATTAATGTTAACAATCGTCATTGGAATAAGAGCAGTTTATTGTTTTGTCAATCCCGTACAAAGAGTACCCCAGAAAAGGGTTAAACAAGGCAGTAAATGTAACATTGAACTCAATAGTGTTCATGGATGCAAGGTTGCAAGATGGTCAGGATCAGAATTTTTGTTTCTTTTAGCAAAAAGAATTTGTATTTGAAATAAGTCAGAATTTTTGTATTTGGGAATGATATATTATGTGTGAAAATGACGTATGTGTGGTAGACATGTTATCTTTCATATTGGAAGTAATGTAAGGGTGTTGTTTAACTATTTATTTATTTTGTTTGCTGTTACTTAATTATAAATCATATGTTAGTACTCAAAAAGCAGGCCTTATGGAATATAGCCAAGCATATAAAGTAAGGCTCCTTATAGATCCAGAAGCCCATAAAACCGGAGCTTATTTCAGTTTCATGAGTGCTTAGCAGAATTGGCAACACAGTCAAAGCTCCCTTTATTAAGGAGGTGTTCATACATATATGTATATAAACGATTTGAATTATTTCTAGATTTATATCGTCTTTCTTCTGAATACAGTAGTCACTGCCAAAATGTGCGTCGTCAACATCTTGCTGACGTTGTTTTTTGATCGCTTTCATTGGGAGTTGGTGGAACAATTATTTCAACTCCAGACTCCATGTATGTCATGAATGTCTACACATCGATTACAGTGTTAATAATATTTGCCATTATTTTATGTTTTGGAGTTTTTTTCTCCTTTTAAAAAAGAAAAAAGTATTATGTAAAGATAACGCTACATTGTATTATTAATATTAGCTTAACCCTTTAGTGTTTAAACCAACAAAAACCGACACATGCAAAACCCCTGCTGAAAGTTCAAAGCAACAGAAACCGACACCTGCCAAGAGGCCCACATTGTTCCAAGCCGACAGAAACTGACACCTGCCAACAGGCCCACATTGTTCCAAGCCGACAGAAACCGACACCTGTCAACAGGCCCACATTGTTCCAAGCCGACAGAAACTGACACCTGCCAACAGGCCCACATTGTTCCAAGCCAACAGAAACCGACACCTGCCAACAGGCCCACATTGTTCCAAGCCAACAGAAACCGACACCTGCCAACAGGCCCACATTGTTCCAAGCCAACAGAAACTGACACCTGCCAACAGGCCCACATTGTTCCAAGCCAACAGAAACCGACACCTGCCAACAGGCCCACATTGTTCCAAGCCGACAGAAACCGACACCTGCCAACAGGCCCACATTGTTCCAAGCCGACCGAGAAAGGCCCACATTGTTCAAGCCACCTTGTTCCACAAGTGCCAACAGGCCCAATTGTTCCAAGCCAACAGAAACTGACAAGTGACACACATTCTTTTTGTTATCTCTAATTGATCACATAAATGATACTATTGTTATAATACTTAAATTAGAATACAAGATCAAAGGTCAGGGCAGGATCATGTGACCAACTGAAGGTAGTGGCTCGAAAGTACAGACTGATCCGCATTCTTTTGTGAAGATCAGCTGGCAGTGGCAGGAAGTCAGAAAAATGTAAACAAACCTGGTTGCCACAGCGGAGAAGAAGTTGAATGTACAGAGCAAGATGGCCGCCGCTAATGTGAACACGAATGGGTTGAAACTCGCGACGGCCATCAGCCTCTCAAAAAAATTGGTCCCATCTTTGACGAACATTAGCACGTTCCAGCAAGCAAATATATTATACTTGTATGCATCGCTTTACCTGACACGCACTATACCAATGGCAATGCAATTTGGCAAAGTGAAACAAGGTGTGCTATGCATTTTCGAAGGTTTGTTAGTGAAATCCTGTTTTATCTAATTGAAGGGGTCATTTCAATAGTGTGCCTAAGTTACAATTACATCTTAAAGAGAAAAAGGCAAAAAGCAATTGACTTAGGCACAGATTGGCTTTGGGAATTTCAAGTTTCAAACGGCTAAACATGTGATGTGTTTTCATCATTTCACTTTCATATTTTTCTGGAAGCGTGGCTTCCTTTTGTTCCCTAGGATTATCTCTCTATCTCGTTTTTCACAAAATTGGATATAGGCACACTATTGAAATGACCCCTTCAGTTGCATGTGCATTTTACTGGAGCTTGTGACATGCTATTTCGTGATGACTATTGACTTATGTAAGATCAGATTTCAAGTTAATTTATACCAGTACTTTCTTTCTTTCTTTATCAGTTCCATTTTTACCTTGTATCGGAAGTTATTAATACACTGTTTTTAAATATCAGCACCGGTTGAACAGGTACATATATAAATTCATGAAGTTCTTGTGATTTTTAAATTTAAGAGCTGATGTGATAATTTGTCACCGTATTTTATGCTCAACTTATAAAATAGATTTGGGACCAAAGAATTGTGTTTGTTTGGGATTGTTGTGTGTTTGAGTTGGGTTTTTTGTGGGTTTTTTTTTTGTGTGCATGAAATTTGATTTCACACGCATATTCTGATAGCTGATATCAATAAACTCCTCACACATTTTCCCGACATTTTATTTACCTGTATTTGTGTGTTCCCTGTATGTAAATATCAAGTATAAGGCATAAAAAATCAAGTAAGTGTCGAAGGAAGTATTCACCGCAGCAGATAAAGCAGTGGATGGTATTAAACATTTTCATTGTTTTAAATTTGAATGTTATATTAAGGAGACTACAGGGAAAGTTAGTTTCAGATGTTTGAGAAAGAGCATGTTTTTTTTTTCAAGTTGTATGTTCCATACAGAGATAGCAACTGGTAGCAATGACAACTTGATTTGATAATGAGTGTCTAAGTTGATTTGATAATGGGTGTCTAAGTTGATTTGATAATGGGTGTCTAAGTTGATTTGATAATGGGTGTCTAAGTTGATTTGATAATGGGTGTATAACTACTTTTGGATAATGAGTTAGATAATTGATATTGATATATAACTTGATTTGATAATTGGTATATATAACTAGTTTTAATAACTGGCATATAACTTGATTTTACAATGGATATAAAACTGATATTGATAATGGGTATATAACTAGTTTTGATGATGGGTATATAACTTGATATGATAACGGGTATATAACTTGATTTGATAATGGGTATATAAAATGATTTGATAATGGGTATATAACTTGATTTCATAATGGGTATATAACTAGTTTTGATAATGGGTATATAACTTGATTTGATAATGGGTATATAACTAGATTTGATAATGGGTATATAACTTGATTTGATAATGGGTATATAACTTGATTTGATAATGGGTATATAACTAGATTTGATAATGGGTATATAACTTGATCTGATAATGGGTATATAACTAGATTTGATAATGGGTATATAACTAGATTTGATAATGGGTATAATAATGGGTATATAAAATGATTTGATAATGGGTATATAACTTGATTTGATAATGGGTAGATAAAATGATTTGATAATGGGTATATAGCTAGTTTCGATAATGGGTGTCTAACTTGATTTGATAATGGGTATATAACTAGTTTTGATAACGGATATATAATTTAATTTCATAATGGGTATCTAACTTGATTTGATAATGGGTATATACCTTGATTTGATAATGGGTGTCTAACTTGATTTGATAACGGGTGTCTAACTTGATTTGATAATGGGTATATAACTAGTTTTGATAATGGGTATATAACTAGTCTTGATAATGGGTATATATAGTGACTAGTTTTGATAATGGGTATATGTTTTGTGACTAGTTTTGGTAATGGGTATATAACTAGTTTTGTAACGGGTATATAACTAGTTTTGATTAACTTGATTTGATAATGGGTATATAACTAGTTTGATGATAATTGGCATATAACTAGTTTTGATAATGAGTATATAACTAGTTTTGTTAAGGGTGTCTAACTTGATTTGATAATGGGTATATAACTAGTTTTGTTAATGGGTATATAACTAGTTTTGATAATTGATATTGATATATAACTTGTTTTGATAATTGTTATATATAACTAGTTTTGAGAATTGGCATATAACTTGATTTCATAATGAGTATGTAACTAGTTTTGATAATGGGTATAGAACTTGATTTGGTGTTTGGTATATAACCAGATTTGATAATGGCTATATGACGTGATTTGATAATGGATATGTAACTTGATGTGATATTGGACTGACAACTTGATTTGATAAGGGTTATATCACTTAATTTTTTGTAGAACATAATTTGATTATTGGGTATATAACTTGATATGGTAATGGGTATATCATTTAATTTGATATGAGTATATAATGTAACAGATATTATATAACATGATTTAATAACACTTATAAATATTATAACTTCAAGTGAAGAATAGAAAATTCTTACTGAGCAGTAGTGATTAGTTTCTCTACATAGTGATTAGTATCTCTACATCTGATTAGTACTTTACATAGTGATTAGCTTCTTTACATAGTGATTAGTGTTTCTACATAGTGATTAACTTCTCTACATAGTGATTAGCTTCTCTACATAGTGATTAGTGTTTCTACATAGTGATTAGTATCTCTACATAGTGATTAGCTTCTCTACATAGTGATTAGCTTCTCTACATAGTGATTAGTGTTTCTACATAGTGATTAGTGTTTCTACATAGTGATTAGTATCTCTACATAGTGATTAGCTTCTCTACATAGTGATTAGTGTTTCTACATAGTGATTAGTGTTTCTACATAGTGATTAGCTTCTCTACATAGTGATTAGCTTCTCTACATAGTGATTAGTGTTTCTACATAGTGATTAGTGTTTCTATATAGTGATTAGTTTCTTTACATAGTGATTAGTATATCTACATCTGATTAGTGCTTTACATAGTGATTAGCGTCTCCACATCTGATTAGTGCTTTACATAGTGACTAGTATCTGTACATCTGATTAGTGCTTTACATAGTGATTAGTGTTTCTACATCTGATTAGTGCTTTACATAGTGATTAGTATCTCTACATCTGATTAGTGCTTTACATAGTGATTAGTGTCTCTACATCTGATTAGTGCTTTACATAGTGATTAGTGTCTCTACATCTAATTAGTGCTTTACATAGTGATTAGTATCTCTACATCTGATTAGTGCTTTATATAGTGATTAGTGTCTCTACATCTAATTAGTGCTTTACATAGTGATTAGTATCTCTACATCTGATTAGTGCTTTACATAGTGATTAGCTTCTCTACATAGTGATTAGCTTCTCTACATAGTAATTAGTGTTTCTACATAGTGATTTGTGCCTCCACAGAGTGATTCGTTTCTCTACATAATT
Organism: Doris montereyensis; assembly: GCA_037039925.1. NCBI lineage: Eukaryota > Metazoa > Mollusca > Gastropoda > Nudibranchia > Dorididae > Doris > Doris montereyensis. The sequence goes on along the minus strand of JAXRKP010000296.1, from coordinate 115,088 downwards.
GTGCAGCACATAAGGCCGAAAGTATTTCTAATTAGTGTTGAGTATCTCACTTGATTTTTGGTCTTAAAATGAATGATAATAAGGAGTGAAACAGCTGAGACTACTCGTGTTCTGTATTGCTGATTAATCTTTATCCAAATGTAAACTTGTTTTCTCCATCATGCTGCCTAATCATAACCTGAATGATACCAGTGCACATTATTCTTATAGAAAAACAGCAATGCCAAACACACCCCAACCCCCATTCCCCCCACCTGCCTGCTCCCTAGATTAAACTATTCATTTTCTCAGAGTGCCAATTTAAAGCCAACTGTATCAGTAGCCATATTGTGATTAATATTCACTTTTTTTCTTCTTCCATGAGTGAATAAAGACAACAAATTTATTGTATTTATTTTTGTATTGAGCTGTATCTGACAAATGAGATGTTAAGGTTTTTTTGAAGGGCCATAGGCTGAAAGGATGCTATGAGCACTCAATAGTGACATGTGTATAGATATAATAACATTTGTTTATTTATGCTCACGACACAATGAGTATTGTAGAATTGAATGTGAATTGACGTTGTGTTATACGTAAGTGCAGTAAAATTGATAATGTTTAACAATCTCCTAATCTTGGGATGGAAATGGAATATGTTATCTCGGGCATTTGAACCCATACACCGAAAGGTAGAATGGGAACTGATAAAGAAAGAAAGAAAAGAAAGCATGAGAAGTAAAACATGGATTGGGAAGAAGAGCACTAAAATGTATTGAACAACAGTATTAAAAGCAATGTGAAATTGAGGCAGTATGTTTTGCACTTGTTGAAGAACCCGAGATCACAACATAGTTTACTTCAAAGAAAGAAAGAAACAAACAAACAAGCACTTGAAGAGCATACATTGCAAATTGGACTTTGACTTTGAGGAAAGCTTTGCGTAAAACTTGACAATTTCAACAGATTTTTCCAAGTCTGCAATTTTATCAAATGAAATCTTTGTCCATATACTAATACCTCTTCATGTGACGCCATGCTTGGCAATTAATAATTTTCTATGTCCTCTTCACCCCCGTTTCGTCAGGGGTTGGCGGGGCTACTGGTAGGTTCTACTTCATTCCCTTTCGCTCTTTCTCTTCACTGCTCTTTCATCTCACTGTTTCCTCTTAATTCACGTTGAGATCACCGCATATGGTGGACTGGGTAAATTTCAACTAAACAAACAAATCGCCCCTTTTCAATCCCAAGCATGAACCTTTCGTCAATCCACACGGAATCTATGCATATTTATGATATATCCTCCTTACCTGCATAAACTTATACTAATAATATGTACCTGCATTTTTACAACTCTGATAATATTTTCTCCTGCGGCCCGGAACCCTTCCTGCTTAGCTCCCCCTCCCCCCTCCCCCCTTTTTGTGTGTGTGTGTGTATTTCTTAACTTTTTATATCTGGCATTAGAATGGAATCTCATAGTATTTTTTTAAATTTTACATTTCAGTGTGTCCCTAAAGGTGGTGTAGCATTCTTTTAGCTTTGTACTAAACAAGTAAATGTATGTATTTTCAGATCATTTCACGGCTTAGTATGTTTAAATTTACTCTATTATTATAATGATATACCCCTTTGTTGTTGATGGTATACCCAACATATCCTCTTCCATTTTGTTCCCTGTACCTATACTCCTGCTTGAGTGTTTTATTTTATTTATTAAATGTTTCCCCTAGTTGTAATTCATGCATGCACACACACACACACACACACAAACACACAAACATACAGCCCCCACCCCCACCCCCTCCCACCTCCCACACACATATAATAGATTGTGAAACAGTAAGTGTTTCATAATACATGCTGTCTAGTCCCTGTTGACTTAATTTAAACTCCAATTCTAACAACGCTTAAATTTCTGTTAATGAATTGTAAATTCAATACTGATAGATCTTTAGATATTTTAAAATGCACACGTTCAACAAAAGAATGTTTATTATCTCAACAGGACACTTTTATGTTATTTACAAGACTTCAGTAGGGAATTTTATTTGAAATATTTCATGGGGCATTTTCATGCTACATGTTTTGAAACAGCATTTTCATGTACTAGGTGGAAAACAGAGCAATGTTGTGAAGACATAGTCAAACATTATATCTAAATCGATTCAGGTTTTATTGTTCATTCATATAAGTATGTATCCATGTTAACAAGTCTTTAATAGCAAAGATGTACATCATATGCATATGTACTTATGTATATTTTATATGTCACATTTGTGTATGTGTGTGTGTTTGTATGTGTGTGTGTCTAAGGGTGTATGTTTTGAGTGGGAGGGGAGGAGGTATTGTATGTGAGGAATGATCTCTATTGCATAAAAGATAGTCTACTATTACTAACTATACAACGAATAACAAATAATTTAATAAGTATCAACTGTGAGTAGCTCTTGGATTCTGTCAGAAGTGGGTCTAGTTGATAATCTGTTGTCCACGAAAGGATATCAAACTATAATGGAAGAAAGGTTGGCTGTATAATCATGATAGGCTATCAACTATAATGGAAGAAAGGTTGGCTGTATAATCATGATAGGATATCAAACTATAATGGAAGAAAGGTTGGCTGTATAATCATGATAGGCTATCAAACTATAATGGAAGAAAGGTTGACTGTATAATCATGATAGGATATCAAACTATAATGGAAGAAAGGTTGACTGTATAATCATGATAGGATATCGAACTATAATGGAAGAAAGGTTGGCTGTATAATCATGATAGGCTATCAAACTATAATGGAAGAAAGGTTGGCTGCATAATCACGATAGGCTATCAAACTATAATGGAAGAAAGGTTGGCTGCATAATCACGATAGGATATCAAACTATAATGGAAGAAAGGTTGGCTGTATAATCACGATAGGATATCAAACTATAATGGAAGAAAGGTTGGCTGCATAATCACGATAGGATATCAAACTATAATGGAAGAAAGGTTGGCTGCATAATCACGATAGGATATCAAACTATAATGGAAGAAAGGTTGGCTGCATAATCACGATAGGAAATCAAACTATAATGGAAGAAAGGTTGGCTGTATAATCATGATAGGATATCAAACTATAATGGAAGAAAGGTTGACTGTATAATCATGATAGGAAATCAAACTATAATGGAAGAAAGGTTGACTGTATAATCATGATAGGCTATCAAACTATAATGGAAGAAAGGTTGGCTGTATAATCATGATAGGATATCAAACCATAATGGAAGAAAGGTTGGCTGTATAATCACTATAGGCTATCAAACCATAATGGAAGAAAGGTTGACTGTATAATCATGATAGGCTTTTAAACCAGATTTCCATATATTCTACAAACTTTTAGAACAAGCACAAGATATATTGGGGGTGGACATTTGCATTGTCAAAAACATCAAGAAAATTGTCTTATCTAACATAGATATTTTCGGTGATAAGGCCTGAATTTACCAATTTCGTAAGAAAACATTCCGCCATTTCTCTCAGTCCTGTGAAATTTTAAAAAAGTAGGAAGGGACAAGTTTGACTTTGTCTCTTTTATTCATGTTCAATCAACTGGTGGCTAGTATCTATGGGTATACTAGTGGTTATAATTAAAGCAAAACTTGAGCTTCATCTTTTCATTATCCTTTATGAAGTCCTTACAATGATAATAACTTCAGTCATGATCTAGGTGCCATTTACTTTCTTATGTTTGGATATTAATTTATTATAATGTTTAACTGACAGTCTCACAGCCCTTGCAATAACAACTGGAAAAAAGTCTAGTATATAGACTCCCTCATACGCTTGCGTTTTGTCTGCAATGATTTATATATATATATATTATTATTGTTTTATATATATATTATATATATCCAATACTATTGTTTGATCATTGTTTTCAATATGTGTAGCTAAGAGATGGATCAGGGGAAAACTGATTCAGAGAGAAAAACAAATGTTCACATTGTGCTTGTGTTGATTGTCTTTTACTGAATAAAATAAGTTAAATTGATAGATGGCTGCCATTGCTGGTAATTTGTTCAATTGATTTTTAATTATTATTTTTATATATATATATATACATGTATTTTTTTACTTATTTATTTATTCATTTATTTATTTGTATATTTGTTTATATAATTTATTTATTTATTTCCTTATTTCTTTATTTATTCAGTTATATATTTATTTATTTGTTATGTCATTAACTGATTTTTAAGTAATTAATCAATTCATTCCTTTCTATTGTTTATCTATTCATTCAGTCATTTCTTTGTTCATTCATTTATGCATCTATCTATTTACACAGTAGTCTCCATCTAGGAGGAAGGAAGGAAGATGTATGCAAACCCCACGGCTCACACAGGTGGATTTGTTTTCACAACGTTGTACTCTTAGGAAAGGCACTTCACTCTACTTTTACTCACTTGACTCAGGTGTAAATGATTATCCAGCTATAGATCTTAATGAGAGTGTTAGTACGAAAAGCCTAATATGCTGGTGTACTGTATACTTCTCAAGGAGTTGAGGACATAATGAAATAGCCTACTGGGAGATAAATGATCAACAGTCGGTGAGCACTTGTGCGGGGATATGGACTATAAATCCATCTTTATCCATCCATCTTTATACTCGCTGTAGAAAGAATAAAATTACAAATAGTTATTGGATTATTAATCAAAGACTCGCAGAAAAATCCAATCTGAATATTCCATGGTTATAAAATTAAATGTTGTTGATAAGAGCGCAAAAGAGTTTTAAAAAGTACAATGGCTAATTAAGAATTCCTCCAGGTGACTTGGGTAAACAAAGATCGTAAGCAACTACAAAAATATCTAGCTTGGTTTTATCACAATCACAAATGTATAGCTTCAGTGCAATGTTCCTGTATTCCTATAAATATGTATATTTTAGACAAAAGATAGTATTTGCAACAAAAAAATTAGATGAACAACCCTGTAAGTGTAGATGCAGGGTTGTGTAGCTGAAAACTATCGAGCACAAGCCGTTAACCAACCAAACAGGGTTGTATAAAATGTCTGTTACAAGTCAAAATGCGACTGTTGTATTGAGTTTGTTTATTGAGCTACGGGTCTAAGATTTTAACAAAAAACACGCCATGTTAAATTTCATAGAAAAATGAAAATAAAACATTTTTCGAAAAATTGTGGGTTACAGGGTTGTTGTACTTGGCCGACGATACACATATCAATATCACACAAAGGAGTCACAGTGGAATGAAGTAGTGAAGTCACAAGTGATTTATGAACGACAGTAAATGACAACTTGTCGTTTATACAATTGCACTATTATCATCATGAATTTCATCACTGATTGATTTTGATCATTAAGCCCCCTCCTTATCCCTCCACTGTGGGGCTTGGAAAACTCCACCTCCCTCTCCACTGGGGCTTGGAAAACTCTACTGTGGGGCTTGGAAAACTATACTGTGGGTTTGGAAAACTCTTACTGTCGGGCTTGGAAAACTCCACTGTGGGGCTTGGAAAACTCCGCTGTGGGGCTTGGAAAACTTTACTGTGGGGCTTGAAAAACTCCACTGTGGGGCTTGAAAAACTCCACTGTGGGGCTTGAAAAACTCCACTGTGGGGCTTGAAAAACTCCACTGTGGGGCTTGGAAAACTTTACTGTGGGGCTTGGAAAACTTTACTGTGGGGCTTGGAAAACTCCACTGTGGGGCTGTCCACTGGGGGGCTTGGAAAATCTCCACTGTGGGGCTAAAACTCCACCGTGGGGCTTGGGAAAATACTCCACCGTGGGGCTTGGGAAAATACTTGGGAAAATACTCCACCGTAGGGCTTGGAAAATTCCGCCGTGGGGCTTGGAAAACTCCACCGTGGGGCTTGGAAAACGACTCTAGTAAGTCGTAGTCTTTACGGTACCGTACTGTAAGGTTATTGCAAAGGTTTAGCCTATTTCCACAATGTCATTTCCCATGAACAGGGGGACTCGATAGTCCAGAGGCAAAGTGTCAGTCTCCCAACTGAAAGGTCATGGATTCAAGCTCCGTCGACTGTTGATACATTTTCTCGAGATTTTCCGAGTTAAATCTAACCCCACCTCTCCTGGTCCAGGCAGGTGGATCAACATCTAGTCCCATCGGAGACTGACGATAAAAAGGAGGTCCCATGGGCAGATCACACAACACTGCATGTTAAGGGGGGGTGTCTTGGAGTGAACATTTTCCGGTTTGTTCCTATCAATTTAACGTATGTATAGTTGTAATAGGCATGGTGTACTGAATTGAAATATGTCGTTTTTTTCTTCTGATGCTTCCAGTTGCCATGGAAACGGCAGCCATCTTGGATTTTGCCCCCAAATTTCACCAACTTCAATATCGATAGGCTTTTTAATTTTTCAACAAATTTGTTTCAAACTTTGCACACACCTGATTTTTGTTTCATTAGTAAGTTTTAATTTATGAATTTTTGAAAATAGCATATGAGAACAACCAAAAATATACAAAAATATTGTACCAAAAATTCAATTTTTCCAAAACTTTAATACATATAAAAAAAAACATTGACTGTTTCTTTTATTTTCACCCACTCATCACCTATACCAAATTTCATGAAGATACGTTGAGAAATAAAAAAAAGCAGATAGGAAATAATGAACAAAAAATGACATTTTGAGAAAATCGTATTTTTCTCTTATTTTCTGTTATTTGAATAAATTTTTCTCCTATTAATCTAAGAAAAGAGTAGGATAATACTTTGAAACATCAAAAAAACCATGAGAGGCTCTTTAATACTTCTTATTGATACTGTTTCAAGTGCACCAGCACTTTTTTTTACTCATTGTAACTTCCGGCCGATTTAAGGTAATATTCATAATAGATCCTCAAATAAGGTTGTTTTGAATAGCGTTTATTGTGGCGATCACAATGAGTACCAACTTGCCATACTTTAGATAATATTTCTGGCTTTTATTGTATAAAAGCTGTGTTGAAAGATAGGCCTGTATTGTTTTTAAAAAATTCGTATAAATTCAAAGATTGTGTGATGCCTGAGGTATTACTTAGATCTAGATTCTAGATATTTCTCGTTTGTTGTCTGACGAAGGGTTATAACCGAAACGTCACGTGTTTGTTCTGTCTTTATTAGTGGAGTTATTAGTGGAGTTGTCATTTATTGTCATATTTCGCCTTTGACTTCACTCCATTGTGGCTCCTTCACATTATGACGGGAATGAACTGCTCTTTCCTCTACTATGATAGACTAGATTTGTCCCATTTTCGGCAAAAATGGCATTCCCAGAACCCCCCCCCCCCCCCCCCCCCCGCTCCCTTAAAGATCCCTTGGTTGTTTACGGGGAGCCCGGACAAAATTAAAAATCCTACCCAAAACCCCGAGAACATCTTAGCTGTGGAAAATCTCATGAGCAACGTCGTCCGAGCTCGATACAATCTTAGTATTCTTAGCCTTTAAAAAATCCATTCGAGTACAAGTACTACTACTCTCTTGTTAGCGGAGGTACAAATAACGATAGGTCATCAAACAAACATGGCGACGCCCTGTCGTTCAGGGACAAGATCGTTAGCCTTCAAAGTGTGTGGGCGCACAAGTAGTCTCCAAAATCATTGTCGGAGAAATTGTTACTCTATTAAGCTAAGAAAACAGTCGAACAATTCAGAAAATTTGACTGACATAACAGGGAAGTTTGATGCACCAACGTTAGGAACAGATTTTCTTTCGAATGTCACAGTAATAAGACGTTCTCAGCCTATGTTATATCATAGATCTAAGCTTGCATCTAGAACTGTCTCTTCTTCTTCTAGTTTTCATTCAGGGCATCGTAGCTTTTCCACATCTGTATGTCACACTTCATCTTCAAGGATGTTAGGTCTACTTGGAGAACTTGGTCTTGGAACTAGACCCGTATTGCTTTCATCTCTTTCAAAGAGGTCAGCGGATTCTTCTACAGTCTGTGTCCTGTAGTTTTTATAACAATAAAATTGAACAACAAAACCACTTCAGCAGTATAGGCCAAAGTAGTTTTTCTAGGACGTCAAGAGATGAATATTGGATTTCTAAATGTGATAATATTGCTCCTTTTCCTAGTATAAGTTTGACGTCTGCTCTATTCCTTGATACAAACTATTTTACCCCAGTGTATGTATTTGCCACCAGGATGTATGCCACACGGCCAAGTTCAGCCTCCCATTATTATGACCTTCTTGGTTTGACTCCCAAAGCAACTCAAAAGCAAATCAAAAGTGCATATTATAAAATGTCCATGAAGTATCACCCTGATGTTTCACAAAGCAAAAAAGGCCACGCTCAATTTACTGAGATAACTGAAGCTTATGAAGTTCTTGGAAATATTCAGAAAAGACGCATGTATGACCGTGGTCTATTACATCAACGAGATCCACGGTGAGACAATAGTTCTCTTCATTTCAGTTATTTTATACAAATGTATTTTTATAAATATCGTCGAGAAACTGTCCAAACGTGTAAGTCCACAACATAATATGGGATAATGGCAGGTTTCACAAAATGAAAATGGTCCATCCCCATTTCCCAAACTCTTTTGTCAAACTTAAAGGTAAATATTTCTTACAAGTGTTACATACCATCTTAAAAATCACACAGTTAAAACTGAGCACCCAAGGATTCCAGATATATGACTTTAACATTTGATGTATAGCACATCGCAGATATAAAAAACATAATATTGTGAAATTTGCTTTCAATTTGTGTGTTTTGTGAATATTTTTTGGGTGTGAACGAGTAAATTTCCCTCTTTTAATAAGTCCCTTTTCAACTTTTATTCATTCCACTATTTCACCTGACCTGGACCAACATGTTGAAAAATACAGCAGAAGCCCTTTTCACCATAAGCTTTGACATTATAAAACATAATATTGTGAAATTTGCTTTCTTTGTGTTTTGTGAATATTTTTTGGGTGTGAACGTCAGCAATCCAGACAGACCACATTTCCCTCTTTTTAATAAGTCACCTTAAGGTAGGTGATTTATTTTTTATCTCTTTGCAGTGATCACTTTGTACAATTTTTTGAAAGAAAACGAAAATTCTGAAAAGACACTTGTAACTCTTCAGACCTAATGACCATATTTTTTTCGATGAGATCTTCAATGCATCCAAACATCGCAGTGTACAAAAAATAAATTGTCTGGTTGGCTTTCAATTTTGTTTTTGGATTACTCTTAATGAACTTTGCAAAATAGACATATAAAAGGAGACTGTGATTTTTTTATTCTGTTGCATTAGCTCTTTGGCTTATCGTGTGAAACTTTGTAAAGTCCGGCAATCAATAGATGATTTATTATTCTAATAAATAAAGACAAGATAATTGGCATTTTAGAAGTCCATTACAATGATAGTGACTTTAACTATGCACAATAACAATCAATATTATCCATTTCCAGAGAGAGAGAAAATAATACATCCTTTCAAGATTTGCCAGCCACCGCTCCCATCCCTCCACCGTATTCTGCGATTATCGATCGATAAAGACAAGTAAGTGTCCATGTGACATAGTTAGAGAGGGGGGGCTGTCCTGACGGGATGACCAATGATTTTATCTGAGAAAGGAACAATGTCAAAAGTGTTTTGTTGCATCTCGTGTAAGCCTCTCTGGGAAATCTCTCTTTTTGTTTTCTAAATTGTCTGGTTATTGTATCTGTCACTGTTAAAATTATAAGTTGTCAGTTTGAGCTGGGATAAACCCGTATAAGGATAGTCTGGTTCACATAATTTTACAAAAACGACAAAAGGCATTGGTTTTCATTTTCATCATCCACACGATCCGGATTCATCTGATCAACGGTAAGGCACCGGCCGTCGATTTGTCGGGAAACACAAACACAGACTAATCTTATTGAGAACTAGGGAAAAGTCAGGAAACTCGATGCCCAAGCGTTCATAACAAAACGCTAGGAAACCTCGGTTCGAACGCGAGCAGTTCACGTAAATACGTACTGGCGTTGGACCTAGAATTTTCACAGTTATGCCCCTTGACTGAAAAACATGACTTTTAAAAGTCTTTACTTGCTCCACAGTCCTTTGCTATCTCTTAAAGTCATATATCTGGAATCCTCATGTTCTAAGTTTTAACATGGTATATAACACTTGTATCATGTATATTTTGACAAAAGAGGGAAATGGGATGGCCGAAACACATGTGCGGTCATGATAAACTGTTCTGAAAAAGTCAAATTTTTCAGTCAAGGTAGCACGTAACTACACTGAAAATTCAACATCCACATGCATGCCAGTGACGCAACATTGCTCGGCACTGCCTGGGTCCGTCAACTGAGGGTTTCTCTGGCGTTTGTTTAGTGAAGCTTGGGCATCTGGATTAGAGTTCCCTGGCTGTTCTCTAGTTCTCAATAAAGATAGTATTCACAAAGCAGAACAGACAATTTTTAAAAAATAAGGATAGTATAAGATTACAAAAATTTCATAATTTCTCAATAGTCTTTTACACAAGATGAACATGAACTGTCATGTTGCTCGATGCAATATTTAGATCTTAGATTGAAATTTGAAATTTTGGCCCGACCGTAAGCACACATGGACCGTCAGTGAGTCTCATGATATTTCTCTAACTCATCTGGATTAGAAAATAAAGATAGTTCAAAGCAGAACAGACAATTTTAAAAGCAAAAATTTCATAATTTCTCAATAGTCTTTTACACAAGATGGAGGAAATAGCTCGATGGATCTCAGATTGAAATTTTAAATTTTGGACTACATTTTCAGTAGTCTCACTCCATCAGATTATAAAATGTGGAGCGGACTTCATTTTCTTTCACTCCATCAGATTATTGGCTTCTACGTATTTTTCAACCGTTCTTTCAGCTCTTACTGTAGCTTCATTTAACGACTGTCATTGTTGCATAATAACAAAAATTTGAACCCTGCCTCACATGATCACTGCAAAAGATTTGTAAAAATTTACTCCTGGCCAAATTTTCTTTGAACAATGAAATTGAAGAAAACAATAAAATGTTGTTGACCTCACTTAAAACCTTGAGGTGAAAAAGGACTTAAATTAAACAGAGGGAAATGCCATCAATCCTTTACATTTGCACCCAAAAAATATTCACAAAACACACAATATTATATTATTAATATTATTGAAAGCTTTCTTTCTTTCTTTCTTTCTTTATCAGCTTCCCATTCTGCCTTCCGGTGCATGGGTTTAGATGCCCGAAATGATCTTTCTTCAGGCTGCCCTGTCCTGACATTTTCTGTTTCCTTCCGTGAAAGTTAATTAAATTTCTTTGCGTTAATGCCTCTTTCATTCTTTCATGTCTTCCCCACTTCTCTGAGGTCTGCCTTTTGGTCTTTTACTTTGAGTTTTAGCACTGTATACTGATTTAGCTATTTTATTGTCATTCATTCTGTTAACATGCCCAAACCATCTCAGTTGATTCATTTCTATCTTAGTTTGTATGATCTGCTTTGGTTTGATCTCTTATTGTTGTGTTTCTGATTTTGTCTCTTTTAGTTTTCCCTACTATTCTTCTTAGATATTTCATTTTGGCTGTCTGTACTCTACTGTATTCCCTACTCTCTAAGGTCCAGGTTTCACTGCCATAGAGGAGAGTAGGACAATAAATTGTGTTGTATACTGCCATTTTGGTTTTTGTTGACAATTCTTGTTTACAACCTACAAATGCCTTTCCTAGATGGTTATATATTGCACTTGCCTTTTAGATTCTCTGGGTGATTTCTTCTCTTAGTTTTCCCTCTGAGTTAATCATTACTCCTTGGTAATTGTAGCTTTGAACTTGTTCTAAATTCTCCCTTTCCTGCCCAATTTAAGTAACTAGCATCATTTTGGTTTTCTTTGCATAATTTACTCTCACATTCCTCTTTAATTTAATTCATTTTTCATCATGATGTTGATATTCGACTGGAGGTCCCTTTCTGATTTTCCAAACAAAACTAAATCATCAGCGAATGAAAGCATTGATACATTTACTGGTTTGAGCTTCCACATACCTATATATTCTTTTTCTTCATTTTTTGAGGCTGAATCCATAAATGTGATTATAAACAAAAGGATACAACCCTGTCTTACTCCTATATCTACATCAAATTCTTCAGATACATTTCCAGTTACTCTCACTGCACATGTTGGTTTATTGTAAAAACTTTTAATGGCTTCTGTTAAACTTTGCTTTACGTTGTGTTCTTTTAAGGAATGCCATGGTTCGTCCCTCCTCACAGTGTCAAATGCTTTTTCTAAGTCAATAAAACACAGGTGCAAGTCAATGTTTCTCTCAAGGAATTTTTCTATTATTTGTCTAATTGTAAATATGTGGTCATGTACTTGTACACTTCTTCCTGGTCTAAATCCACTCTAATGTTCTTCAATCTGATCCTCTACTCTTTTCTTTAGTCTCATTTCCAGAATCCTGGCATACACTTTTCCTGGTACGCTAAGTAGTAATATCGCTCTGTAATACCAACGCTTTACCGTACTCTGTTTGGGATTACCATACTTCGTAACAGGCGCTCAAATTTGGTAATTTTCCGAAATAATTGCGGTGACACCGGAATGGTTGGCAACTCTGTTATAATATAGCACAATCCAATCTATATCCATCTGAACAAATCGCATGCACTCCTTTTCCAGAAATAAAACCCGCTGAAAATAACAATGACGATTGACACGTCAGTTGTAACAACTAGGCTTATCGCTAGCCCGAGTCTATTGGAGAAAAACAACAACTGCCGGTCATGTGACATCAGATAGTTTGAGAAGCACTGTAGTATTATGGTACATTCATTAGGTAATGATGCTGCATCATCCTTTGATTGACAATGGATATAAGTAAGAGCACTTACACTGTGAGCAGTGTACAACATAATTTAAGTGGTTATATTGCCAGGCTTAGGATCATGAGGTTCTGGGTTTGAATCCTATATAATATCACAAGCCTGTTGTTAGTAATGTTAGGCTTTTGGTACTAACACTCGGACAAGATCTTTCTTTACCTATAGCTGGGCACTCATTCACACCTGAGTCAAGTGGGGAAAATAGAGTGAAGTACCTTTCCTAAGAGTACAACATTGTGAAAAATACCCCCCTGTGCCAGCCGTGGGACTTGAACCAGTGTCGTCATGATTACCAGCTCTCAAAACTTTGGTTTGGCCACAATGCTATACAAATGTATAGATAGCTGATGAAAACAATGATGTGCATCTCCCATGTACTGGTTTACAGGTTAATACTCAATAATAGAGAAAAAAGAAAATTGTCCCTCTTACACTTTTACTAACAAGTACAAGTCATCATATATATGACATTTTTCATTTTTACTTCTCCCAAAAGGTCACCTTACAATCCAGGTGATATGGACTTCCCTGGTGCACGAGCGAGGCAGTCACCCTTTGAAAGAGGCGAGAGGCCGCAACCCCCCACGGGGACGTTCGAGGATATACAACTTTGACGAGTTCTACAAACAACACTACAACGAAGTACGGGAGAGGAGGAACCGGGAGTGGAACGAGTACGTGAAACAACGTGACATGATGGACAGCAACGATACTGTGACACCGCACAGAGTCAGTGGCCCCCTTATGTTATCCTTGTTTGTGATCATCAGTTGTTTCATCTTTTTTTCCCAGGCGCGGCTGGTCGTGGTTTCGACAATCACAACAGGCCGAGAGGCATGTACGATCCACTACACTACCCACCTAATGAGAATGAGGAGAGACAAAAATAGTGTGACGATGATACTAAATTATTATTATAAGTTTAATTAAATTCTTGTTATGAAGAGAAACCAGCGATGTGTGTCTGATGTGACCATCACATAGATACACTAGTGACGACTGTGATAGATTTTCTGCAATAATGTTGGCGCTATGCTTTCTAAATCAATGTATATATTAAGTATAGGCAGTGTTTAGGCCGAATGCGGCTCAGATATCCCAGACATGGGGTTTCGCGCAGTTTAGGAAGAATACGGCCCAAATATCCCGGATGTGAGGTGTTGAGTTGTTTGCGCAGACAGTAGGCTATAACTATGTGTTCGAGTACGATTCCAGTGTTTGAAACGTCTGTTGCCGTTTATCCAGGGTTTAGGCTCTAAGAATAACAATGTTTTGTGCTTTGCCTCTTTGAAGAACATAAGAATCTTTTTCTCAAGTTTGAAAATATGTAATAGCAAACGGCTTAAAAAGTACCTGAATGTGAATTAAGGGTTGAATTTGAATACCACCAGTAAGTATCAATTGGTCTGTTTGCCATCTGACTGCTTGGGGCCGAAGCCTGAGTCTTGTCATCGGCAATCGGCGACTCTTTCAACAGTCGTCATCGGTGATACTGAAACTGAATCAAACCACGAAGGTGGTTGTTGTACTTGTAGGGTGCTTCCTTACAACGTGTTGTTGGGTCTATTCCTTTCCTTCTGTTCATGTTAATGACACTGACACTGTAGGAATATTTGCTGATCTGAGTGAGACTAAGACTAAGAGACACAGTGCACCTCCACCTTTGGCATTGATACAAATTTAGAAAAAGCATTCCGGTCCTAATTTAGATTAGATCTTCTAGATCCTGGTTGCTTGTGCGACTTTATTTAAATTGACATTATACTTAACAACACTAGACTTAAATTTTCACTTCTTTCTAATTTGTCTGTCTCTATCAATAATTAACAACATGGTTCAACTGTGATAAGTAGTTAGACTAGTTAGACTAAGACTATGAGAGCGTGATGACTGGTGGATTTAAGTTAATTTAACTCATAGACTACCCAAGGTCGGACACAAGATTATGGCGTGGGTACCCAAAAAATGGGGTGGTTTAAAAAAATTCGTAACTTTATTATTTATCATTTTCTCTTCATTTTTTAAACAGTGTTCATTAGAGATCAAACTTTATATATTGACATTGGCACCAATAAAAATCTGCTATGTGTCGTTAGTTTGTCTGAGTGGGGATGAGTGAAAGGGTGAAATTAAGAAGCTAAACAATTTTTGGGGGTGGAGACTCCATTCACCACACAATACACTACTTCCACAAAAAGTGACACGTGTGTATTGTGAAGTCAAAAGAACGAGTGTGTTTGGTCACCGGTTACATGGTGCTCAGCGTGTGGTTCCTCAGCACTCTTTCACACTCTCGCTATATCACTATTATCTCCCCTCCCCCCCCCTCTCTCTCTGTGCCTATCTTTCTTGCCCCCACATCACTGTTTGTCTATCTCTCTCAAACAAGCAAGACAAAATGTACATCCAAAAACCCCAATAAACAAAAAGTGTTCCCCCAAAGCCTGTGCGTTTTCGGCACAATATCGAAAAAAGATTATTGATTTTCGATATATCGATATCACTTTGCCGTGAAAAAATTTGTTACCGATATTTTCTTGTGGAAAATATTATATCGTCTGAATCAGTCTATGAGTATGAATTAAACATCATCTTTCTACATGGTGATGGCAAGTGTACTCTATGGTGTAAGTGTAGCGTGATTGCATCCGTGCGTCAATGGTAGTCTATTATGAATAAAATAAAATCATGGTGACACACCTACACACAGTGTAATGTGGAATAAAATTTTTTTTTTTTTTAATTGCTGGTCCATAATTTAAAAATAAATAAATAAATAGCCCGAAGCTGTAGTGTTGCTGTATCGGCCTAAACAACCTGGGTATGGGCCAGCATGCTTTTGTTAAGCTGATACATTCGGCCCAAATAGCCTGGGACCAGCGGTTTGCGCTATTTGTAGGCCGCATGCTGCCCAAATATACCTAGCTTAGTTTTACTTTAGTATAATTATTGTTATATCAAGAGAAACCAATGATGTGTGTTTGATGTGACCATCACATCAGTAACACTGGTGACGACACGTGATAAATTTACATAAGAAATGTATATTTTGTATAAATAATAATAAGAGTTTGTTTTAAATAATTCCTTTACAATATTGTATGCATTTTAAACATGACTAAATAAAGAGAAATGTACAGCTATAACGTGTAATGGGTATTTAATAAACCCTACACAATACTGGTATGCGTTTGAAACGTCAAGCAATGTAAATTGATAAAATGAGTTGTTTTGTTTCTTCTTTTCGTAAATCCTGTACATTTAAGTTAAGTATAAGGTAATGCTTTAAAGCATCAGTCTCATTCTACTATATTATATTTATTGTACTTGTACATTGATTCAAAATTAACAAAGTTGCATCTATAGGTGAATGAAAAATATTGAAAATAAAAAAAGGAAGCGTCATGACTAATAAATGTCTTAGTATTTAATTTGTTTGTACTTCTTGGTGTGTGAGTGTTTCTGTTCAGCAATATAATATAGACAGTAGGTAAATGTGGTGTCTGAGTTTTTAAAATATCTCCTTCCTGGACTGGTGAGTTTGGGACCAAAAGATTGTTTTTCTGTTCTTTGCATATTTGGGTAGAACGTTTATTTATCTACAAGTTCATGGCAGAAAAATGTCCATATGATGTATAATTATTTTTTTTACAAAATATTTTGTAGGTAAAAACAATCAAAATTTTGACATAAATTACCCTAACACTGAGAAGATGGCAATAAAAACGCGTATATTGGCGGTTGATCGCCAAATGTGGCAATATCGAGGTGACCTGGTTTCTGCCGACATCGCTCAGGCCCATTGCTATGTGATGTAAAAGGCGTTGCGCGTCAGTGTGTATGTAAACATGCACACAAGCATAGGATAGAGGAAAAAACCCCCAAAAAATGGTCATTTTGACTTGTTTTCACAACAGTGCATGTCTAAACCTAGATTCATAATCCCCTTCACATTAGTAACAATGCCAGAGACTAAAGAAAGAGTAAGGGGGCTGTTACAAGGAAACTCGTCTGAAGCGTTTGTTTTCGTGTTATTTTCTTTTGATTTTTTTACTTCCATATATATATATATATATATATATTCTCGAAATGTAGTTTTCCCCCACTAAAATTTTATCTCCTCCGCCATTTACTGAACGATTTGTATTATATTTGGCACACATGTTCCTCTTGTCAATATTAATAGAATAGCGTTTTAAAAAAACATATTTTGTAAACTTTTTGAGATATTTTTTTTTTTTTGGTACCTAATATTAATAAAAATGGTGTTTTTGTACCCGATGTCACTCTTTCAGGTTTTGAGTGATTTTATTCATTACTAAGGGAGGAGATAGATTTTGAAAATTGATCAAAATCCAAGATGGCGGTCATTTCTATGGCAACCAAGGATGCTACAAACTTTTCAATGATATAGGATAACTGTATTTTGACAGTTACTCTTGTACATACTAAAAAGCAAAAACCTAAACTCAAAAGCAAAAAAATCACTTCAGGAGCAAGCCCTTCTGCCACATCTTTAACTTTAAGCACATCTAGGATCTCTTGTTATCCAAATCTAAATCTAAATTAGTTCTCTTCTTACTACTACATGTTCTACTTCCAATCTTGAATTGAGATTGAAATGAAAAAGTTGATGTCTATTATTGAAAAGTGACGAAAACAAAGTGAGTGGTAAAAGTAAAAAAATACAAAATTAAGCCAACAGGACCAGTTGATCAAAACAATCATGGCATTCTTCATCAGTCAAATACTGTCAGTCGCAGGCTATGACAATGACAGTGCATGAGACTGCTTTATTAGTCCTGTCCCATGCCAAGACTGTACTGTATTGTTAGGTGGACGGGCAAGGACTGGCGTGACGCCTGATTTCACACCTGCGTAATGGATTTCTGTTTCGCTTGTTCAATTAATGTCGGAAACTTGCACTAATAATATTGTCTACATGTGGTAATGTACAACACGTCTAGCAATAACAAAGGTGTAATAATTAATTGTTTGGCACAGAAACTAAATTTGCATAACAAGCGAGTGTTGGAATAAATAATCGTGGGGAAAATGGTGAAGATAATCAATGATTCAATGCAAGCCAGCGAAAATTGTCCCAATTTCCTGTTTATAGAAAGGTAGAATTTATATATATATATATATATATAAAATATTCTGTTCCCTGTGAGCGTGATTACCTACCACTAGCAGAAGTGCCATTTTTATGCTTATTTCAAACGGAATGATAACCCATGAAAATTACATTCTGAAATTGAAAAAGATATAAACGCAGATTTGTGTGTTACGATATTTTCATTTTGAAATCACCTTATTACAAGAACATTTTTAATCTAAATCTAATTAACTTATCTCTTGATGTAACTGAAATTTTGTACAATTATTTAACATATTGTTGATCTGGATATTGTATGATTTTCAAAAACAAGTGTGGTTTAATATTGTTGAGTTAGATTAGAAACGTTCAAACTTGGGAGGGTTTTCCCCTCACTCACCCGACATTATATAATATACATGTTATGTATACTGGTACCTTTATTGTCGTTGGATTTTCCCCCAACTCTCATTAACTTTAACCAGGACGATACACGAAAGGAATTAATTGTGAATTGTAAAAAGTTGGCAGTCACTTCTATTTCATTGTGGCGTCTACTGATACTAATACTTTAAAACTTTACTTCTACAAGTTCTAGTCTACTGATCATAAATACAATATACTTTGATTGAAGAGAGATAAAATACAAAGAAAAAACCCACTGACAAAGGAATTTAAGAGGCAGGCAGTACAGGCATTTGGACGTTAAGAAAAGAATCACAGAAGGCCATAAATAAATGGATGGTTTAAGATGGTTTTTTTTAACCCTACTCTTATTAAAAATACAATTATCTTTAACTCTTCATACATTAAAATAAAAGTTCAGAAAAAGAATCACACAAGGCCATAAATAAATGAATGGTTTTTGTTGTTTTTTTTACCCCTGCTTTTATTGGAAATACAATTATCTTAAACTCTCTTCATACATTAAAACAAAAGTTCATCATTCGAGAATAGTAAAAATTTCAACAACATGTCCAATTTCAACTGTTTACACATTTTTAGCATGTGAAGAATTTCATTTGGTACCACAGCCTTGTGTATTGAAATTAATTGTATACATATTCAGCATGTGAAGAATTTAATTCAGTGATTTTGGTACAGCAGCATTGGTTTACACAGACAGAGTTCTATCAGTCCTGGTGTAGACTAAACACAACAACTATGGTAATGAATAACATTAATATTACATATGACCAAAATGCAATTCGGTGCCAGTAGTAATATTATCAAAATTGCACCATTCTAATTTCCACGGATCTATTTAATGATCAATGTTCTTTTGACAATAGAAGTTACCATTGCAAACTGACTTTGCAAACAATTTTATGTGGATGACATTTTCACATACTTTATCCCAAAGTTACAAAGAAAAGTCATAGTTACATTACATTCATAAATTTCCTTTAGTAAAATTTACTAATATGTATTCTTTACATAATTTTAATTAATTTTATGTGAGTTTTTGAGATCCTTTACAACTCTGATGTGCGTTCTAAACATGAAGAAATAAATAAGTATAACAGTAATAGATATTTAATAAACCCTTCACATTAACAGTAGCTTTTGCAATAACCTATGGCAAAATGCCTTTTTATCAAGTTATCTAGTCAGCCTTGTTTGAGCACCTCAGAGATTTTCCTGAGGAAGAGAAACAAGCAAAAATAGAAATAAAAACTTGTTCAATATATAGAAAATAACTGCTGGTTATGAAATCCACTTTGAACAATCTTTAAAATTAGAGCTAGCTCTCTGTTATGTATAATATACATATATAATGAATACAAGTATATCATTACAGCACAGCAGTCGACGTATAAATGCACACCCTTTGTGTGCCAAGAAAAGCGTGTTTTTATGCAGACCAAGTTTTTATGGGAACCCAATCAGATATAACTCATATGCAATGCAGAAAGTTCGTAATGGTGAAAAGAAAAGTGTCATGCAACTTTATTGATTACAAACCGATGAGATTCGAGAGCTAATCACCAAAGACCTTTGAACATTAAGCCCTGCCCTCACATTCACACCCTCTCTCTTAGCCGTGTGTGTGTGTCACCTGTCCTACTCGATTCAATCCCATGGATAGATTGTATTCTCCTTTCACTGCTTCAGGCAATTTTATGGCAGTCTGTTGTTTCAATCCTCCTATGCATTGAGATATGTTTCAGACCAGTGATTGATAAATTTGGCATCCACAGAACAAAGTTTGAACAGACAGTCTTTGATCGCCAGGAAATTACAGAGACTAGGAGGAGGAGTGGGATAGACAATGTAAGCTAAACACGACAACAGATGAGATTGTCTGGACACCTTCAACTTGGTAGTGCTCGAATAGACAATGAAGCCTGACACATTAGTGTTGTTCGCTACAGTGTTATCTGTTTTCATTAATCTCATCTATTGTTAACAGTAGGTAGTCCAAACCGAATTATTACCTGAGTAATTTGATACCAAAATCCTTTTTGTAGGACAATATTAAACGAAGTTACACATATTTTTTTTTCAAATTTAAAAAAAAAATGTTTGAAAAGGCTATATCTCGCAAAAAATGATCACTCACAATATTCATACTTCTTAAACTTGAAATCATGAATACATAGAACAAGCCCAATTTTTTTCACGACTCTCCAAGGCGGTTTTGTATCGATGTAGAAATTGAAAAAAATACAAAAACGGCATAATTTGTCTCTACACACTGAATCGATGACGCACACACAGCCAGAGCCGAGTGACTGGTCAGTGCCGCTTACTAGATATAGTTAAAAGGATGTGCCGTGTTTTGGCTGAGGACGCGGTAAACAAAGCTCTGTCGTGGTAACTCACAAAGTCGAAATTTAATGGCCCTAGTAGTTTCTAATGCAAAACTGAATGAGCTTTCTTTTGGCGGGCTTGTCTTCTTTGAGTTTCTTACGTAAGTGGCTCTGCTGAGCGTTTAAAAACTTTAATCGCCTCGGATGAGCTCTTAACTTTGACATCGGAGTAATGAGTATTATTGTAAAGTTTTTCACCGGCTCGCCACTGGCTTTCGCATCTGACCACTCTCGTTTACTAGAGCGTGAAGGCACATTGTATTACAGTCCCTATCACAACACACACATGGTTGGAAAGGGTTTGAATAGATCTGTCCAATGATGTAAGCCATATTAGTAATACTACGTTGTATAGAATAGAGGGGGCAAGGTGAACAGGACCGAAAATAAGCAAAATCTGCGACTCATTTTACGTCGGGTGAACGGAAAAACAGGGGCGGCTTGGACACGCTATTGATAGTTATTCCTGACAAAAATATCAACAACTACTGAACAAAAACCTGTTTTGAGGCCAATATAAATATAAATGGATAGTTACAGTACAGGGAAAGGTGTGCCTTTAGGTGCATCGACAGTGTTTTATAACAAACTATTTAACTGTTGTCATATAGTAAAAATTTGGCCAGAAGATGTAGGCGTGGGTGCTTATGCAGAGTGTGCATTTATGTATCGTGCTTTTCCCCAGCGACTACTGCTTGTCTCTCAAATCTTTTAATCTGAGTTCACAGGCGAGAGAGGCAGTTTTGGAATTGCAATTTGATAATTTCAAAATAAAAAACTCAGTGACTTAAGTCTTATTCCTATCTATTGAAATGAAAATATCTTTAATTTCAATAATAATGATTGCAAAAAGACATGTCTTCTAATATAGAACTGACCAAATTTTGCCATTCACCAAGAAGTGGTTTAACAATAACGAATACACATTTTGAACATTGATAAATTCGGCATCCACAGAACAAAGTCTGAACAGTCTCTTTAACAACAAAAACTTATTAAAAGACAAAAAAATTAACAAAAGGAATATCTGGGACGGTAAAAGTTTAAATGATAAACTCACGTCTATTGGGTGTTGATTTTATGGGACTTGATTTGCTGGGAGTTGATTTGCTGGGAGTTTGCACTGTCTTCCTCCTGTCAAGATGAGTTATAGAATTTATAAGCATGGTAACAGTGACAGTAACACATGAAAATGAGGTTAATTTCAGATTACAGACTCATCACTCATACTAGTCATACTCATAGCATTCTGCAGAGTAAAGTTTTAAAAGAGACTCTAGGAGAAGGAAGCATTAAAGAAATTGTGGTTCAGAGGAAAGGAGTCGGAAAGGTGTGAGAGGAGAAAGACAGTAATGGTGACTACTTATCTCGGTTTCAGTAGCTAAGGAAAATTCCTGAGTCAGGCACTGGTCAATGTTTGTATTGTAAACAACGCTTGAACTATGCATCAACTTTAGTCCACCAAGATTAATAATTCATCTTTTGTATGATTTTTCAAGATGTTATTTTTGTAAATTTAATAAAAATAAATGCTTCAATCTTTTCCCTCTAGTATTTAGACTATTGCAACACACACACATACACATTGTACAATTTTTCAAACTGTCATTTTGGCAAGTTCAATTTTTAAGAAAAATTGAATCTTTAATTTAACACACGCACACACATATATTATTATACATTCTCTGTGTAGATCTTGTGTGCAGCATAAAAATAGAACATTCATGTCATGTATGAAATCAATGTTCAGACAATTTTAGACTTGGCTGACTGTTTACAGGGTATGCAAGTTTGAATTAGTTTTTGTTCTTCTTTGATCGACAATAGGCTGGCATCAATGGGTAGACTAGTATGATTAATGGAACAACGACTGGCTGCTAGAAACATAGACAAAACATAACAAACGTCTAGACACTCACAACTTTCTTCTCTGATTGTGAGTACACATGGGCTAAAGAAGTCTATGATCTATGACACGGACATGTTTCATGGCTCTCCATGCATTATTTTCTGAGTGACATATGCTCGGGTGGACAGGTTTGAGTCTTCTCAAAGTAAAATAATTTTTAAAATCCTAAAAACAATGCCCTATATCCAATATCCATACATGGATATCTTTATTGCAGGAATCACCAGGCGAATACACAACTAGACATCAAAAGCGATACCTCATTAAATATATTTATGAAAAAATAAACTTTGCTCGCAAAAAATTGAGCTAAACAGGGAAGCAACTGACATGGAATATTATAGGTGAAAATGGCTGTATGAAATTTCAGTCTTGGTTTGATCTTTTAATATAAAAAAGAAAAAAGAAAAGCCCCAGATTAGCAATTCAGCGAAGCCTTTTTTCTCCCTTTCCAATTCTTTCGAGCTTCTACATGATTTATAATGCAGAGTCCAAACTAACTGAAAACAACTGCAGCCGTATCCTACAAGGTTTAACGCAGTCAAAGGTCATGCATACCAGCCACAACATTATTTGATATCTATTATTTCAAGCAAACGAAGAGAACATTTTCTTACCTTGTTGGAGTCTTAGGAGTCATGTTTTCAGGTTCGACAGTAGTCTTGCTTCCATCTGAACTCTTCGTCTAAGTAGGACGTAAACAGAAAAAGACAAGAGATTTTAATTGCTAATGCTACAATGTAATAAGAAAATTGAATAAATTGTAGATGACAAACTTTTCTCAATAATTTATAATTTACAATTTACAGTTGTAAACATGAAATTTAAAAGACTCAATAATTTAAAAGACTCAATAAGACAATAAGACTAGAGTGATGAACAAAGACATGAAATAATATTAAAACCTCTTAGGAACAAAGGTGATTCAAATATAAAAGAAATAAACTGAAAGGAAATCTTTGGGCATCAGTAAGGCATCAATCGAATCTAACCCCGACTTCTGCGTAGGCATCCATCGCCTTGCCATGAAAAGAGGATGCACTACCAACAAGCTATCTATGCCAAGATTCTCATATTTTCTAGGTCTAAAGCATGATGTAAACCTACACTGACATGTCCCAGATAGTAGAGAGAGAGAGAAAAAACGTGGCATTGCCGATCTGCATTTGAATTTTTATTGAAATGCAAGTTTAGCAGACTATTTGGCCTTCCAATGAAATAAAAAACGGCCTCTTAACTGAACTGGGGTTTTTCAAGCGGCTTCTTATACATGATAACTAAAGAAGAAAAATCCTGTTACGTAGAAAAAGCCACCTCTTAGACGTAAACTATTGTACATGAGTTCAACAAAATTGGAACCTTGTTAAGAACCAATTATATGTAATATTGAATTGAACAATATATAAATCGTTTCAAAATTTTGAGCTAAAAAAGGAATTAATTGAAATTGAAAGTTATAAAAGTAACATCATAAAAATTTTCCTAAGTTTAATTTAAAAAAACAAAAATAGAATGAAGGCCTGGCTTAGCGATAACAGTGAAAAGCAGACACATTGGATAGTCACTCAAACCCAACCAAAATCATCTTTAAAGTCATTGACACAACTTGGTATAGAGGATTAGTTTCAGTTTTCCTATTTAAATCCTGATACACGGGCACCTCCCACTACTAACTATGCTGTCTTTCTATATAACGGTGGTTCTGTCATCATCAAGAGTCTCTTCGGCTCTCCATCAAAACTAGGATCTCCGAATTCAAGCTATTTCATCAGTTCAGTATGGCCTTTTCTATTCATTTTCAATTCTTTAAAAAGAAAAAAGAAAAAAGGGAGGGAGGGCAACATAGTATGCAGTCCCTGCCGTCAAAGACTTTAAAATAATAAAAGCCCAGTTAAAATATACTTTTCATACTTTTAAAGAAATAAAAAAAGTTTTGTTGAAAAAAAAATAAAAATGTTTAAGGGGGCGTCCGGGTGAGCTGTAACAGCGTTTGGTAGTCTTGGGCTCATAATACCCATTTTCCAAATCCTCTAGAATGCTACTTCAACATCTTTAGAATCGAGTACATCAGTTGATTTTTTTATATAAAGGAAAAATTATTAATTCTATGGCCAATTTTAATATGGCTGTATCATTCTGAAAGTTGAATTTTCAAACCCGTTTTTCTCAAAAGATGTGATTTCTAGTATACAACGTTTTTAAAATCTTAAAATCTCAGAAAGTATTCAACCAGAGTGTTGAAATTTGGTACACAGCTAGACTAGTATTTGTTATTGGGAACTAGAGATTTTCACTGGTTTATTTTGATTTTCATATCTTTTGTGCACCTTTAAAATCAAAATATTACAAAATTTATCAATAGTTATTTTTTAATAAAATACTGATTTTTTTAAGCACATTTAAAAACAGCTGAGATAAATTAAAACTCCTTATTTAAGGGTTGAAAGAATATGTCTGAAAAAGAATTTCATTGCTAGCCCATATACTTTTTGAGATTTTAAGATTTTAAAATTTACTTCATCAAAACCATAGCAACCTAATTTTTCCCAAAATTAAAACTTTTTGGCAAAAAAAAAAAAAATTTGTTGAAAAAATAAGGGTAGATCTAGATATCATTAAATCAGAAAACAAAAAAACAGAATTACTAACCTTTGCTTTTGTGCTACTCTTAGACTTGGAAGGCAACTGAGGCTTATCTTTAGGGGTTGACTTGTCTTGGGACAAGAAGAAACTGTCTATTCTAGATGATTTCAGGAGTCCCGGCGATTTCAGGGAACTTGATTTCTTAGGAGTTCTCAAATTATACAACTTGGCTTCAGGAGAATCGTCTAGGTCTCCAGAAGTTGAATCACTAGGGAGGCAGTCGGGCCTTTTCAGACCCAGGGGTAGATTTTTCTTTAAAAAGGCTCTTACGATATGATCCGGAATAGGTAGGAGGAAAAATATCAGATTTTTTCGGTGATCTCCCCTGCTTTTGGGTCGTTTTTTTCTTGACCTTCAATTCAACATTTTGGGTTTTTTCTAAGTGACCAGAAGAAATTTGCAGAGCTCTTGGAGAGCTGTTGAATTGCACTTTCTCCAAGTCTTTATTTTCCACTGCCGTTTTGGATGGAGACTTTGGACTTTTTACCAACTTTGCTGATTTCTGTGGTGGTGACCTAAGCCAATCTGTGAGAAAGGAGGACGATGCATCCGACTCATCCTCGCCTTTTCTTTGACCTTGCTTTGCTCAGCGTTTCGGCACCTGACTTTCTAGCAGACTTTTCGGAGCCTGGTTTTGTTCTGAGCCGAGTCGCCATCCTAGATGGTGTTGAACCTTCCGCAGCCTCAGAATGTCCCTCCGACTCATTTGTTTGTAAGACTGATTTCCTGATGTCAGACAGCTGTCTGGAGATATCTTCTTCCAATGTGGATCTCGCCACGTTGACATTCCCATCTGGTTTAAATGTTATTTCATCATCGCTACTGTCGTCATGTACTACGTTGATAGCGTTCTGTGGGGACGTCTCGATGAGGACATTCTTCTTGGGCTTTCTCTGATCTCCATCTTCTGAGGACGAGGTTGAGCTGGATAACGAGATGGATTTTATCCGGGTGTTCGCGTCCCCAACTTGATTTTTTCTAGTCCCACCCTCTGGCGATGTGGGTGACTTGATCGCCTTCCCTGTCCCTCTTACACTCCTCCTCTGCTGAGATGTTGCTTTGGCAGAACCCTGGCTCAAGTTTCCACCCTGTCTTTTATCAGATAGAGGACTCCTTAAGTTAGAGGTATGCTTTTCTCCAATGACAATTTCCTCATTCTCTCCTCCTAGATCCTGTGTTAAGTCAAATACACGAATGTCATGGCTGTTCTCAACTTCCACCTGGGTGGCAAAGTACGAAGAGACTGGATCAGAAATCACAAGCCGCTTCTCTCGGACATCTTTCGCGACCATTCTGCCTTTCTTTTCTTCTTCCTTGTCAGAGACAACAACCACTTCCTCCACATCACTTTCATGATCGATTTCCAGCCCTTCAGCGTCCACATCAACAACTCCATTATCATTACCGCCGTCATCGTCACTGCAGTTTATAAGGGAAATCATATTATCGTTACTATCAGTATTAGATTCTGAGATGACACTCCTATCACCGCGGCCTTTTCTCTGCCTCGTTTTCTTGTTGATGACCACTGGCTCAGGTTCTTCCTCCAGTTCTTCAGCCAAAACTTCAAAGTCTGTGTTGTCCAGGCCGAGGGGTTGTCATCTTCATCATCGATAGCCGAGTCCTCTTCTACGTTATTCAAAATTTCAACGTCTCCAAACTTTTTCTTGTTTTTCGTCGCACCAACTTTACTTTTAAGATCTACTACACGGTTTGAAACATTGTTCTTTTCATGACCTCCAGTTCCGAGATTTTTCCCCTTCTTTTGAGGCGAAGATCCGGCTTTAACACTTCTATCGGGAATGATATAGAAATCCAACTCTGCTGCCTTTGAATCGGGACTGGCTGGCACAATCTCAGCCTCTTCAAGACTTCTCTTCCGCTTGATTTGCTTCCCTTTGCCTTTCTTCTGGATGAAAAAAACAAAACACAATACAAATAATATGACTGCATATGATAAAACTTTGTCGCGTTGAACTCAATATAAATTCTAAAAAATAGCATTGTCATGTAACATAAAAAGTTGCACTGTCAACTCATATAAATGTGAAATAAAAAAGTTTGCACTGTCAACTCATGTAAATGTGAAATAAAAGTTGGCATTGTCAACTCATATAAATGTGAAATAAAAGTTGGCATTGTCAACTCATGTAAATGTGAAATAAAAGTTGACACTGTCAACTCATGTAAATATGAAATAAAAGTTGGCATTGTCAACTCATGTAAATGTGAAATAAAAGTTGCCATTGTCAACTCATGTAAATGTGAAATAAAAGTTGGCACTGTCAACTCATGTAAATGTGAAATAAAAGTTGGCATTGTCAACTCATGTAAATGTGAAATAAAGTTGGCACTGTCAACTTATGTAAATGTGAAATAAAAGTTGGCACTGTCAACTCATGTAAAATAAAAGTACTGTCAACTCATGTAAAATAAAAAGTACTGTCAACTCATGTAAATAAAAGTACTGTCAACTCATGTAAAATAAAAGTACTGTCAACTCATATAAAATAAAAGTACTGTCAACTCATATAAAATAAAAAACTGTCAACACATGTAAAATAAAAGTACTGTCAACGCATGTAAATGTGAAATAAAAGTTGATACTGTCAACTCGTGTAAAATAAAAATTGACACTGTCAACTCGTAAAATAAAAGTTGACCCTGTCAACTCATGAAAACTCATGTAACGAATTCAAATCGGCACTGTCAACTCATGTAACGAATACAAATTGGCACTGTAACTCATGTAACAAATAAAAATTGGCATTGTCAACTCTCGTAAAATAAAAGTTGGCATTGTTAACTCATGCAGCATACAAATTGGCACCGTCAACGCATGTAACATAAAAATTGGCACTGTCAACTAATGTAACATAAATATTGGCACTGTGGACATTTTTGTAAAAGAAAAGGATTGGCACTGTCGATTCATGCAAAAGATCCTGGGTAACAATAATGATAACGGTCCAGATCAAAGCTAAGTCAACAAAGCAAATTATTCTTAACAACATACACTGACGAAACAATAAGCACAATGCCACTTTGCCTAACAGCAAAAATATGAATTTTCAATGCAAGCCTCGTTTTCATCTCTATTTTATAAACACAATCAGATAGCAAACTATATAACAACAGCATGAAATTATTTTTTTTTACAGCAAATAACACCCCCCCAATGCTCTGCGACAGTATGAGACATACACTGGATAGAACATACTACCTTTGACCCTTGCATCTGTCCGTCAGTGTGGTCCACTTCTACCGGCACCTTCTCAGCCCCTTTCTTATCCAAAATGAAAATCTCCTGAGGTCTCTTGGAACTCGAACCTGGCACATCATCGGAAGGTGTCTGTTTTAGAAAATGGCATAAATGACGGGAAGGAAAGGGAATAACAAGGCCTTAATATAGATCTAAGCGAAGCTCAACAACTGTAGAAATTGATAATGTTTATGTGTGTGTGCATATTAATTCATGGCATAATTTCAATCAATTAACCCTACTGCAGTAGAAAAGAGCTTTATAGATCCGTTAAAAAATATTGGAATTTTTGCCCTACAATACATTACAAAAAAATTGAATTAAAAAAAAAAAAAGGACCTGCAATTGATAAAAAGGAACTCCCATTTATCAATACCGAAAAAAAATATCTGAATATCACTTAACTGTTTCTTTTTTTTTATTCACTTGCTTTTATTCTCTGGTCAAGGGTCAACTGGTGGAAAAATAGGGCCAGGACTGCAAGGCCTTGGATTCAAATCATAGTTGCCTTTGACCCAATACTGTACTTAAGGGGAAAGATGCTTGCTACATTTTCCCACTCTCTAAACATGTGTAAATGGGTACTGGCCTATATCTTTGGAGATAAGCCTGCAAAGGATCAGTCTCCTGTTCAGGAGTGAATCTTGTATCCTTCACTCCACTGAATACCATTGATGGATACCATGTGATGCATTGTATCATTTGGAATTTAGCCTGTCCGCCATATGCCGTTATCTCAGAGGGGGAATTAAAGGGGAAACCACAAGATGAAAGACTCATGCAAAAGATTGAAAGGATGGATGTGGGACTGACTCTAAGCATCAGACCCTGGTAGAAAACCCCTGTTGGCTTAATTACCCCAGAATAGTCCATTGGTTGGCTTATTTACCTCAGAACATATCATTGCTTGGCTTTACTTTCTCCAGAATATTCCATTGGTTGGCATATTTACCTCAGAACACACCACTGATGGGTTTACTATCTCAGAATATTCCATTGGTTGGCATATTTTTTTTGAAAATCAAAACCTTTCATTGCTTTGCTTATTTAACTCAGAACATTCCATTAGTTGTTGTTTTGTTTTTTAAACCTCAGAACATTCCATTAGTTGTTGTTTTGTTTTTTTAACCTCAGAACATTCCATTAGTTGTTGTTTTGTTTTTTTTAACCTCAGAACATTCCATTGGTTGTTTATTTCTTTTACCTCAGAACATTCCATTGCTTGGTTTTTTGTTGTATCTTTTACCTCAGAACATTCCATTGCTGGTTTTTTGTTGTATCTTTTACCTCAGAACATTCCATTGCTGGTTTTTTGTTGTATCTTTTACCTCAGAACATTCCATTGCTGGTTTTTTGTTGTATCTTTTACCTCAGAACATTCCATTGCTGGTTTTTTGTTGTATTTTTTACCTCAGAACATTCCATTGCTGGTTTTTTGTTGTATTTTTATCTCAGAACAATCCATTGCTTGGTTTTTTGTTGTATCTTTTACCTCAGAACATTCCATTGATTGTTTTTTTTTGTATTTTTATCTCAGAACAATCCATTGCTTGGTTTTTTGTTGTATTTTTTATCTCAGAACATTCCATTGGTTGTTTATTTCTTTTTTACCTCAGAACATTCCATTGGTTGTTTATTTCTTTTACCTCTGAACATTCCATTGGTTGTTTATTTCTTTTACCTCTGAACATTCCATTGGTTGTTTATTTCTTTTACCTCAGAACTTTCCATTGGTTGTTTTGGGGGGGGGGGGGGGGGGGGTTTACCTGAGAACTTTCCATTGGTTGACTGCTTCCTTTCTTGTCCAATACAAAGAGACTAGTGGATGGGAGTGTTTCTTCTGAATCCATGATAGGAGTTATGGTGACGTCACTGGGGTCTTCTTTTCCACTTAAGCAATCACTGTACATCTGCAAGAGGAAGGATTCAAATGACATCATAAAGTGACTTTAAATAACCTCTGTAGAAAAATTACCATGTGATGCATACAACGTATATGTATATGTATTCGGAATCTAACGTAAAGCTAGATATCAGGGGCGCTATAGGAGTAGGAGTATAGCAGGCCCTAGGTTGATCTAGTTCTAAGATTCTATGTCTTGTCCCGCGATTTGCTGGATTTTCTTCTTTGATTGTTTCATTGAAATTTTCTCCCTCCGCCATCAGGGGGCGAATTAAGAGGAAACAGCAAGATGAAAGATAAGAGAAAGAGTGGAAGGAAAGAAGTAGGACCAGCCAGCAGCATCTGGTAATCACCTATGGATTTTTCTTGTTTATACGGTTATATAATATCCAGACCCGCCACTTTAAATTTTAAATTTGTAAAAATCAGGACCTAGATGTAAAAAAAATCAGGATCTAGATGTAAAAAAATCAGGACCTAGATGTAAAAAAAATCAGGACCTAGATGTAAAAAAATCAGGATCTAGATGTAAAAAAATCAGGATCCTGGGAAAAAACCAGGACACATGACAATTTCAGGTATAGAGTCAGCCGGTCGCCTAATATCTTGTACGTAATAATAATAAAATAAGGTCATTGTTGGCGCTGGTTCCGCCTTTTCCCAAGTAAAATATCTATTATAATAGGCCCCCACCCCTTCCGTGCCAATAAAACCTCTAACACACACACTCACATACATTTGTGATCGCACGAAACACACATGGAAATGCTCTCTATTTCTCTTTTTACACACACCTTGCGCGACATTTCTCTCTCTCTCTCTCTGACACATGTGTGATCGCACTTTGCTACAGGGGGAGTCGTATTGTTTCAAAGTTTTAATCTCGACTTGATTTAGATCTATTAGATCTACAGTGCAATCCCGATAACGACATCGCTCGGGACATAACAATCATGTCGTTATCGAGGGATGTCGTTATTCAGAATTTTCAAAATGGCGGCAAAGGGGGGCGTTACGAGTGAGGCTAGTCAATTGGGAAGATGTGGGTGGGGCCCTGAAAAGGGCCGGTGTGTTGGGGGTGGGGTTGGTAGAGCCAGCAGATGGGTTTACTAGCTGGTTGTCACGGTCTTGGTACCCTCAGAGATGGAGAAATAATCTCACACATTGTCATTGGCCGAAAAAAAGTGTTTTCATTGCAAAAGAATACGTCTCAATTTTGTCAATATTGATCAAATTTTCATGTCAAATGTAGTGTTTACGGCTAGACTTATGTCGTTATTGGGAGTTTTCACGTCGCTATTCGGAGGTTTTTTTTACTAATGATATATAGCAAAAAAAACGGGACCAGGATCCATGTCGCTATCGGGGGATTGCACTGTACTTAAGTGTACAGATACAGATCATCTAGACCTAGATCTAGACATCCCATATACTAGGGACGTTTAACAAGTCATTGAATATCAGCAAGCCTTCTGCTTGATCAATTTCAAATTCAAGGCTCTAGTAATCGCGGTAGGCCTCAACAACACAATCAGACAACGATTTTTGAAGTCTCGAACAAGTACAGCACGAGTACACTGAAGAATGGACAACAAGAACAACATAATAGCAAAGAATCTATACACCATTACTCATAATATCATGAACCCTGGATAGGCACGACATCTGGGTATCGGCCAATTAAAAACAAAATTTGTGCACTGAATATACGGAACAATGCTGTCCAGGCGATGACTGCAGTTGAATTACAAAAAAAATCGGGACGGGCTAACGGAAAATAGGAATTTTGCCAATTTTTGCTAAAAAAATGGGATATTTTTCCGATTAAATCGGGATAAACAGTAGGTCTGGGACAGGTAAAAAATTATTTGATTTTACATCCACAAGTCAAGGTGATTGTGTTTTTTTTTTGTAGGATTTTAAAACTCGAGAAAACTTTTCAATCTGTGAGGCACAAACTCACAACCTTTTACTGCATGACATAAGTTATCTCCAGAAGCATGCATAAAAAAGTATGCATTTTTCTTGGCGCCCAAAAAGGGTCTGCATTTACCCAGCTGTATATTTTCATAACTACCAATACTATAAAACAACCGTCCAACAAAAGAATTTTCATGGGACACAAGACTTACATCTGTCAAAGATTCAATGGCAGCGTCATCCAGGTCTAGAAGAAATTCGCTGACTCTCCGACCCTTCAAACTTTTATCTTGTGGAATGTACTCGTGACTTTTCAGCCATTTGTCACTCAGCCATGTCACAAACTTTTGGGGGCCTTCATGTTCCGTGAGGTCTGAAAAATAGAGCATGGGTATTAAGTAAAGTTTCTTCAAGGCCATTACAGGCCATAGAGCCAGAGTTTATCCCGGTTTCTGTAGTGTAGAGTGGAACATGTGATTACAATGACATCCTAGACAGGACGCTAGTCTGACCCAAGTTATTACTCCCAAGTCATTGCTTGTACCCATTTGCATCTGGGTCGAGTGAGGGAATATGCACGTGAAGTGTCTTTCCCAAGGAACACAACATCGGACCTAGCTTTGCTAGGATATACAAACCCGGACCTCATGATCCCAAATCCAGCAGCCTCACCACTCAGCCACAGACGTTACTACGGGTAATACGTTTTCCGGTAAATATCTACCAAATGGATGATGGAAAGTATAAGAAAAAAAGTAATAACTGTCCCTTAGGTCTCTTTTAAGCTTATCCACAGTAACGCTTTGAGTCTAACTACCAAGAATTCTGGGCCTCTAGATTCTACTCAAAAGTTATCAAGTACCACAAGCTTTCAACCATTCCTTACCTTAAAAAATTTTTTTTTTAAATTGACAAAATCAAAAAGCACGTTTCAAGCTATGAAGAAAAGAAAAAAAAAAGAAGGGATTTTCCTCACATTTTATCTATCTTGAAATAAGACTGCTCGTTATTTTTTTTTGTTAAAACCAACTTTTTACATAAGAACAAATTATATTGTGTAATCTTCCTTCAAGACAAAAAACAATAATAAACCAATTAAAAGATTTTGAAATGCCAAACACAAGAAAGCACCGGTGAATCAAAAGAAAAGGAAAACAAGTGCCCCCTCCCCCCCAAATAAAAAGTTAATGTAATTGAAATGTATGCAATTCATTTCATCCTTTTTTTTGTTTAATCTTGACTAACAGATAAAAACATCTTATTGTCACATATGAGAAAATAAAAGTAATGTGAGATTCAGTGCCAACTTTTACCTGACACTTAGTAACATCACGAATCTGTCAACCAACAACACTAGCATTATATCTGAAAGCATGTTTTAAATCACTGTTCTATCTATATACCCAAAAAGTTCCATACACTTACCTCAACAATGTTGGTATCATCCAGGGCATAGGACCATTTGTTCACAAGCAGCATGTGCAACAGGTAGTCAAGGTGAGACTCCGATGCCAAGACGTCAGCGAATTTGCTGCAAAAAGAAAAAGCAGATGTTGTACTTGACTTTACATATGCTATATAATATGTATACATATATATATCTCTCTCTCTCTCACACAAGACATGCTACGATTAACATAACAATTTGTTCGTTTCATTGGGGTGCAACATCCTCCATACGCAGTGATCTCCAAGGTGATTTTAAGAGGAAACAGCAGGAGGAAAGATAAGTAAAAAAATATGAAAGGAAAGAAGTAGGACCCACCAGCTTTGTTTTATTGAAATTTCCGCTCCCACCATATCCGGTGATTTCAGGGTGAATTGCAAACGAAGCAGCAAGATGAAAGAGAATTTTAAAACATGAAAGGAAAGAAGTAGGACCTACCAGTAGATACCACCAATGTTCAATTTAGCATGACAAAGAAAGAACAATATCATGTTCAATTAGCATGACAAAAAAGAACAATATCATGTTCACTTAGCATGACAAAGAAAGAACAATATCATGTTCAGTTAGCATGACAAAGAAAGAACAATATCATGTTCACTTAGACAAAGAAAAGAACAATATCATGAAACAAAGAAAGAGTATCATGTTCACTTAGCATGACAAAGAAAGAACAGTATCATGTTCATTAGCATGACAAAAGAAAGAACAGTATCATGTTCACTTAGCATGACAAAGAAAGAACAATATCATGTTCACTTAGCATGACAAAAGAAAGAACAATATCATGTTCACTTAGCATGACAAAGAAAGAACAGTATCATGTTCACTTAGCATGACAAAGAAAGAACAGTATCATGAACAACAAAGAACCCAAACAAATTCTTACACAACATGCCAAAAAGTTACAAGAAAAAAAACCAAAACAAACTAAAGTGAGAAATAGTGAATTTTTTGGTTTTTCTTTGTTTGTTTGTGATATAACTGCTGTGAACGCCATATTCAAGATGGGTGTTTTCTATTACAAGTACACAGTCACCCATGTTGAGTTTCTGGTTTATCTTAAGAGTTTGATTTCTAAACTTCCTTGCATCGATCGAGCTCAGTAATTGCTTTCATTATTTGTAAAGTTAAAAACTGTAACATTTGACTGTGTAAAGTTTTATTATCATTCCTTATTCTGAAGTGCTCTAAGCATCGTGTGGTGGAAGCCTGCGCTATGTGAATTGAAATTTGTATTTTATAGTATACGGATAACAGTCAAACTTTAAAAAAATTGTTTTAATTAAATTACTGTACATGATTCTCTGCTGCTAAATGCTGAGTAAAAAAAATATATTAAAAAATTAAACGGCTCCATTATGATTTTCCTTCACCAGGTATGTAAACTCTTGCTAAGTTCTGTAATTTAACTACGCATAGCACCAGTCCATTTTATCTACACATAGAAGCTAATTGCAAAGCATTTAAAATTTATCTCAGAAGGCTCAGAGTACTGGAGCCAATATCTCAGATTGTGAGAAAGAGAAGATGGAAATCCCATACACCGAAAGGTAGAATGGGAACTGATAAAGAAAGAAAGAAAGAAGATGGAAGTGGACTGGTCAGATCCTTAGGATGAATGCTGATGTCATCCCTAAAACAGTCCTCAGATCGATCCCTCAGGGAACATGGAAGAGAGGCTACCCGCTAGAAAACTGGAGGAGAAGCCTCGAAAAAGAGATGAAGATCCAGGGATGGACGCGGGGGAAGATGACAAAATTAGCATCTGACCGTGATCCACTGTGTCGGCTTTATGTGCTGGCCAAGAATAACGAGGATAAGTCAAGTATGGCTCAGGGTTGTGTTCTTACCTTAAAGCAAGAGACAGAAGCACAGATGCCTTCTTGACTGGGCATGAAACCTCAAGAAAAGCCGTCTTCAATGCTCTTTGATTTAAGTCAAAGGCAAGCCAACTGTAAAGCCGCTTGGACCAGAGAGCCTGATTGTCAGCATGCCTGGAAGTTAAAAAATTAACGTGTGAGTGATTTGACAACATGGGGTTTCTAAACACACCTCATTGGTTTAAAAAATAAATATTTGAAAAAGTACAAATCAAAATACAGCACCGTTTAATCGTTAAAAAAAAAATAATTTTGTTTGCAATATTTGCAAAGGCGAAAAGCATGTTGTCCTAAAAATACGAATGGGACTAGAGAATATCAAAAGTTTTTTTTACATGGACACAAAGGTATCTTTAGTAACTGAATTTGTAGTTTCCTCTGTTTGTCTTCATTTTTGATCTGCAAAAGAAACACTTCACCTCTTTTTAACTTACTGACGAGTCATTCACTGGCAATCTTAAGTTACAAGCAGTAAGAAAAGAATTATTTTCAGAGAAAACGAAAGAAGGCGTGATTTAACTTCCAGGCTGACAGCATACACCATGGTCACAAATACGTAGTAGAAAAATGACAAGTCTTGTTCTCCTCAATACAAAGTAGCATGGATTGACAGCTTAAAGCGATGCGGTTAACTAACATTAAGTCGCTCTTTCTCCACATCTAGTGGTGCCGGTGGTCTAGTGGTTAGGTTGTTGGACTTAAGATCAACAGGTCCTGGGTTTGAGTCCTAGAAATGCTAGGTCTGATGCTGTCTTCCTTGGTTACTCACATTTTCCCACTCGACACAGGTGCAAATGTGTATCAACAGCAGCTTCAAAACTTGGGAGTAAAAACCTGCAAAAGACTAGTATCCTGTCCAGGAAGTGATTTTTTTATATCACCTTTTCCACTGCATGCTATTGAAACCGGGATAAGCTCTGGTTGTATGGGCTGTAAGTGGCCTTGAATGAACTTTACTTACTTATACTTCGTGTAGGATTCCATTATATTCTTGACTTGACCTAGGTATTCTTACCCAGTTTTTTTTCAAATCCACATATCAGAACATGATGAGACTAATATTAGTCAATTTCTAGAATGGAAGAGCTCTATAATTCACTCCCTCTACCGGCATATTCTCCCTAAGTGAAGGGAAATCCCATTCCGAAAGATAGGGCTTAAGTGTAACAGAAATCATTAATAATCATTTAACCTGAAATCCCTTTAATGGAATGTTGTTAGCCCATTTGGCGAAGTGTGATGGTGGTGTCATAAACTCAGAATGCTGTCTCCAGACCTAAAATATCAGCTTTTTTTGGTGGATGGAGTTAAAGTCAATAGCTCACGGTTTTACTCTTAGCCTTGTTAAAAATCAACATCATTACTAACTTTTTTCATAAAAGATAGCAAGGGTAGTTATTTAGTAAATTATTTGCCAAAAGACAAACAAACAAAGAGTAATAATAATAATAATCAATAGTTCTTGTATAGCGCCCACCCCGATAAATATCAAGCTCAGAGCATCCAAACACGAATAATAAACATTATAAATTAAGACATATGCGTATATATTTTACACACACCAACGTAATATACACGTTACGCATAACAAACATATTTCAAAGCATAGGATGATAATACAAAAGACAGTTGACATCATTGAGCTACATTTATGACAGCAGTGAGAAATGCGAATCTGTGTGGAAAACAGGTGGGAAGAAAAAACCAAAAAAAACAAGCAATTCTCAATTGTCCATTCCACAAATAACATCTCCACACACCTTCTGCAATAAGTTCAGTTCCAATTTTTAACTGAATGTAATTTTTTTTTTTTAAAACAACCAAAAAAAAAACAGTTTGTAAATAGGTCACTTACTCATGGGCTACAAGGAAAAGATCAACGTAGATGGAGGCCATGGAAGTGACAATGTCTATCAAACCAGGCTCCCACTGGCCACAGATCTGAAACAAAGAAAAAAAAACCCACAATCACCACACACATCAAAAATGTGGTTGCAATCATTGCATGCAACAAATAAAACAAAGCTGAAAATATAAATAGAAGGAACACATACCACTTGATAATCTACCATGCTTG
The DNA here is from genome assembly GCA_037039925.1 of Doris montereyensis. Classification (NCBI taxonomy): domain Eukaryota; kingdom Metazoa; phylum Mollusca; class Gastropoda; order Nudibranchia; family Dorididae; genus Doris; species Doris montereyensis. The sequence continues at coordinate 77,293 of JAXRKP010000296.1, read as the reverse complement.
ATTTAAACTGTTTCATTGTATTTACCCAGTCCATCATTAGCAGTGATCTCAGGGTGAATTAAGAAAGAGGAAACACAAGATGAAAGATAAGGGAAAGAGTGAAAGAAAAGAAGTAAGCCCTGCTAGCAGCCCCCCACCTACCGCTCACAACCGACCATGCAAAAAAAAAAAAAAGTAATGATGTGAATAATATGACAAAGAACCCCCCCCCTCCCCCCATTAAATGGCATCCTATAAAAACACCGACATTGATAACAAATTTGCAATATATATAATATAATATATTATATGAATTTAAAGAGAGGATTTTTATTTGTTTAAATGATAAAAGATTTAACCCTATTCTTTTACAAGAGCGAATTACTGAAAACTACTGTGACAGAGCGTTCATCGTCTATGTGCTATAGTATTAATCAACACCCCACTTTGGGAGTTCATGATGCAATTTCAATAAATTTCACTTTTAATGGGATTCCTTATTTTTCAATACATTTGACAATATTTAATGATCCAATGTCTAAAAAATGTATCCTGTGGAGATTATTTATACATGCAATGAGCATGTTTTTATGAATCTTTAAAAAATGTATATACACACAGCAAACTTTTCATTATTTGCACAGTTAATCATAATTTAAAAAAATAATATATCTAAAACGCCTACTGAGTTTGTTAGTTTGATTGAAATTTACCTCATCCCATCATTGAAATTTACCTCATCCCTCATCCAAATTTACCTCATCCCTCATTGAAATTTACCTCATCCACTCATTGTGATGATTTCAGGGTGAATTAATTAACAGCAAGATAAAAGAGAAGTAAAAGGGAAAGAAGTAGGACCTATCAGCAGTGCCTGCCAACCGTCTGCCGCTTATTGAATGAAACATTGTGTATGCCTGGCCTATACTAAAACGTGTGGCCTCGGCCCAAGTGGTTAGGCTGCCAGACTGGGGATCATGAGGTCTCGAGTTCGAATCCTAGCAAAACCAGGTTCGATGTTGTATTCCTTGAAAGACACGTAACACGCATTTCCCCACACTCTACCCAGGTGCAAATGGGTACAGGCGCTAGCTTGGGAGTAAAGACCTGTGTGAGACTAGCGTCATTCTGCCAGGAGGTCATTATTGTCACCTGTTCCGCTTCACGCAATAGAAAACCGGGATAAGCTCCGGTTCTATAGGTCTTAAGGGCCTTGAAGGAACTTAACTTACTTAAACTGCAACGGAGCTGCATACTACCAAAAAATAGCCTCGGTAGCTCATTAAATATATAATCAGTTGGCTTAATCACCAAAAAAAAACGTAAGACTATCGTTCAGGTTTATTGATAACGAAGACATGACTGAGCCTATGCGACGACGATATCCAACCAATCCCCAAACATGACAACAATGACCGTATTCTTTTTTTCTTTGCAATAACGTATTATCGTTATCATCTTGTGACTCAACCTTTAATGTAAGCCAATACAAAAGAAGGGAACTAAAATGCATACAACAAAGCTGCAGGAATTGATTTGTCTTACCTGGTGTGGAGCAAGACCCGCCTGTTGATTGGAACAAAGTGACCAAAATTGTTTAAGTAGCTGCAACGTCTTCTGTGCTCTAATGATTTAAATGGAAAAAAAAAACAAGTGGAAAAGATGTCATGGCAATGTGAAAAATGCATAGCTGCCAACCTTTTCAAATTGACTCTGACCACGCAAACTAATTTAAACTTGCGTGGCGGTCTGTGACATTCCAGAAATCATTAATAATTATTTAACCTGAAATCCCTTTAATGGAATGTTGTTGGCCCATTTGGCAAAGTGTGATAGTAGTGTCATGAACTCAGAATACTATCCCCAGATTATCAACCCATCTCTCTGAATCTCTGCCGTTAACTAGGGTTTTTGAAATTAAAAAAAAAAAACAACCTAAAAACAGTTAAACCTCAAATACAGACATACATACTTAAAGGGAAAAAAAATCTGTACTTATTACACTTTTTTACTTATTGGGTGAGATCTATGAAAATGTAAAGGATTTACGTCATAGCATTTAACATCAAGAGACATCAAGTTGATGAGCATTTCCGTAAAATTTATTTTTGCAGTTTTCTTCACCTCATAAGAAATACTAAATTTTGAGAGACACAGTGAAAAGATCTGATGACAATTTTAGAATTCCTTTTTTATGTGCATACATACTTCAATGTATGGCACTGTTCTAAGTTTACCAAATGAAATTGATCAATAAAAAAACCCACAACATTTTCATTAACTGAAATAACATGACAGAAGCAGGATGATTTGTAAGGATGCTGTAATAAAACATTACAAAAATGTAAGAAAATCATTTTAACAGTTGAACAGTTTTACAGACTTAAAAATTTTCATAAAATACATATGATGGAACATAAATTGCCCCCGAAGAAGAATCCAGACTTTAAAGACATTATATTATTGTTGATAATTTTACATGAGAACAATATGAACAAAATACTTTCACAACAAGAAAATAAAAGAGTGTTAAGACTTACACTTCACTGTTCTTGAGGATCTTCAGTTCATCTAGAAGTTGAATTAGTTTCCTAAAGAAATATAGCAAATGAAGACATACAATATATGAACAATATATCATCATTATACCAAAGATAACATCAAGCTCCTACAAAAGTTATAAAAGATATATATATATATATAGATTTTGCTGACTGAATAAAACATCTGCATCATTTGAGTGTCTTTACTAAGAAAAAAGACAGACATCATATTATGTTCAAGCAAAAAGGTTCAAGTTTGTCATTGATTTTGATATCTTAGACAGTCAAGTAAATTAGGACGTCATTTGTGTTATATTTAAAAAAAATATTACCACAGTAGTATCTGGCTAGGTGCACGCCACCAAAGTGTATGGTCTGCCTAAGTGTACTTTCATTGCGCAAATCAATATTTTTACTATACAAATTTACCCCTTTAAGTGCAAGAGTGTGGACAACGGAGAACGATCCCCCCCCCCCCGGTTATCTCCACCTAATGCCACCCAATTACATCACCATGAAGTGAATCTGCCTAAAAGCATGGTCTTGTCTCCCGATGACTGTGCACTTAGTCATACCACTGTATTATTTTTATATAAGCACTTAACATAAGCCTGACATAAGACAATATGAAAACTATAGGAACAAAGACGAGACAAATACAAGGAATAGACAGAAAAAAATCCTGGCCACCATGGGGATCGAACCTGCGACCTCTGCGTCGGCACCCACCGCCTCACCATGAAAGAAAGTGTGCTACCAACCGAGCTAACTACGCCCCCTAAAAGGGTGCTGACGCAAAGGTCGTGGGTTCGATCCCCATGGTGGCCAGGATTTTTTTGTCTATTCCTTGTATTTGTCTCGTCTTTGTTCCTATAGGGCTTTCATATTGTCTTATGTCATTACCTTCGCGACTTAATATAAGCCTGTGACTTGTCATCAGCCAACTGAGGCTTTTATTAGCGGTCAGCCTTTTTTTCAGGTTTCCCTCAGAGCTCAAAACAACTCATGCCCCTTATCTGACTGACTGATCCGATATAACTACTTAAAGGCAATTTCTAATATTTCATAAAAGTGTCACTAAAAGTGGTGTAAGTAAAAGAACTCAAACAATGGTAGCTAAAAAAAAGGCATCCAAACATTTCTTATATGACACACACATATTGATGGTGCCGGGCACAAACCGACCAAGTCCGAAATTTACAATGTTATGAAACATAGCTATTCATCTTACCAGAAACCAAAGCAACACTGTATAAAAAAAGCAGAAGACATTATCTTATAGAAATGCTTCAAAACTATGTTTTATCAAACTGGCCAAGTTGAGCTTTCGTTTTCATATCGGCACAAAACAGCCAATTTCAGTTTTCAACTGAATGGGTTTGTCAAGGTACAAATGGCTGAGTGCTTCAATTTCTTATGTCTCCAAACCAAACCCAAGAAGTTATAATAAATTAATTTCATGTAAAAACATAATTAGCCCATTGGAACACACATTCCATCCATCTCATGTGTGCAAAATGTTAAGATTTAAAACTGATTTTCAAGAGAACAATTCAGTTTTTTGTCTCTCCTGTGAAATTAGTATTTTTCGATTTGGCTTTGTGCCTGACACCATCGATATACATATCAACGTCATTGTTCTGCAAAAGAATTGTCATACTTACAAATACCTTGCAAAAACGAATCCGAAAACAACATTAAAATCTTAAACAATCTGTTGTACAATAATAATAAAAATGTGTTTGACAAAGCATTTGTTTTATTCTACAACTGACTCTACTCTAAGGTAGGGGACATTTGAGTATATAATCTTTATATCCACCTTGAAAAAAGCATCATGAGTCGCCTTAAGCCAACAAGGCTTTTCATCAGTGGCGCCATCTTACAGAGACAGGATAGAATTTCAAGCCCTGGACCATTTCCATGTCGAGTCTAGGGAGAAAAAAATGTAAAAAGAAAATTTTATTACCAGTTTTTAAAACTCTGAAAGAACTGGGTTTTTTCCTTCTTAAATCGGGGTCAAAGGGAAACGAAAAGAATAATGTTTGTTTCCATACTTTTTAATTATAGGACAGATAAAAATCATAGGACAGATAAAATTAACTGAAAAATTTGAGTAAAATGAAAATAATGGTGGCTTGAAAGAATCAAATGAGCAAAACATGAAATAAAACTCAAAAAAAAAAAAAAAACCAAAACTTATATATATATATATATATATATATAAAAAAATATATATATATAAATATTTTTTATATATATATATATAGAAAAAAAAAATTAAAATTTTTTTTATGATCTAAACACATGCATCTAATTAAACATTTGACATACCTCAATTTCTGCCAGCAAAGTTAATCTACTTTCTTCCCCATGTGGAGCATGAAGGATTTTCTTCAAGGACTGGATAGCTGTAAAGTGAATCAATACAATGCTTTTGTCTTTATTTAAATTAGAAAAATAGTGCTGCCTTTTTACTTTAAAAAACCCCAACAAAATAGACCCAGACACCCAGACAGAAAATTATGAATAAAATAGAAGTTTAACAAGACAAAGACTAAAACTAAAAGAGGGAAAAGAGAAGGAGGAAAAGGGGAAGGGAAGAAGGGGACGGAAAGGGGATGTGATCATTAATAAATGCATTAATAACAAGAAAAGGAGTGAATTAAATTACCGTAATTTCATTTTCAAAGAGCTACAATGAATTTGAATAGTTCATATATGTGTTCAAATTCAACAAAGACAAACGATTTACCTTTGAAATCACAACTAAGATCCATTTTGAATAGAAATCTTTTGAGGTAAAGCTGAAAACCTGAAAAAAGCGTAAAACAAAAAAAGAAGAAAAGATTGTAAATGTAAAATTACTGTCTTATTTACAGCCAAAACAGGTGAATAAAACTTTCTGCAAATCAAAAAGTTAGATTTCCATAGTCAGACACATCACTTAATTTTAATAATAATAAACAAAATTCAGTAATAAGTGAACTTATACTTATATTTATACTAGCATATTTATGTCACACCATCTTAACCCTTTCCCGGCGGGTCCCGTATATTTGCATGCCACTGGTCACTCTAAGCACACCTTAAAGTCATATATCTGGAATCCTCATGTTCTAAGCTTTAACATGGTATATAACACTTGTAAAAAATATAACATGTACATTTTGACAAAAGAGGGAAATGTGTCTGCCTTCTTGTTCTTCTTTCTAATAGCTGACCAACTCAATTCTTGTTTCTTGATGACGGAATTACAACAAGAATAGTAATACAGTAGTATGTCCCATTCCTAGTTGCTCTCCGGTTTCATTATCTTCATGAGGAAAATGTGGGGGGTACAGGGTTCCTGAAAAACAGAAGCCTCGCTCGTGTGCTTTTAAGTCATCTTTCTATTATTACTCCCGCTTAAGAACCACTGCAGCGTATTTCACTACTGTTGTGCCTATAGGTCTGCAGTGCTCGTCCAGGCAAATAATATTTTAAGGAGATGACTAAGGGTTACACTTTGTGGCGTGCTCGTAGAGCAGCGAGGAGAGAGTATAGAGTTTAAACTAGAGTTTGTAATCATATTATATTATATATATACTGGTGTGAAATGTTGACGGTGCTAAAGTGTGAGTATCCCACTTTATTTTATAATTTAGATCTAGGCATGACAGAAGAATCTAGATCTATTAAGAAAAAAAAAAGAGTGGTGTAACATCAGTATGGCTACACAAGTAGGAACAGAAGTAGAGGTCATGTATAGAAAGGAATCTATTTGTGTCAATAAATCATCCTATGACGTTGGAAGATAAAGCTATCTGAAAACAATCCATTTTATAATAAATATGACCCATATTTGTAAATTGTGCATTTTGATTGGTTGAGGTCAAGGAATGTCCCAAATTTCCCTTGTATCAATAAAAAACATTCACACGAACACAGCCACTGTAACATCAGCTAGCTACATTTCATTTAACGTTTTCAGCACTTGTACATAACAAACACCCACTAACTAGATCTATTCTAAGACAAACTACGATCCTGGTCGTAGCGCTGAACAGTGCTGTAACAAACCGGCATTTACCTGCCATAGTCATAGCCTTACCAGGGTTAAAAGTCACTTCACCTAAGACACATCAAACACAGAACTGACCAGGTCAGCCGTACTGATCAACAGATGTTATAGATCTAGCCGTGTTGACATTGCACCACTCTAGAGCTAGAATATATCTGTATTATTATTAATCTTGTTTAATATCTAGAACAAGATTCAAGAGCTGCAGATCCAGATATCTAGAGAATCGAGATTAGAGACTCTCTAGATCTTAGCTCCAGAGTCTAGATGATCTAGATTCTAGATCTAGATCTAGATCTACATTATAGAGATTCTATTACAAATTTAGAATCAAATCTTATCATCACTAAACTCACCTAATATTGTAGTTCTTTAAATAAAAATCTCAAAAAATGAAATATAATCAAGTGCTATCATGTAGATAGAAATTAAAACATGATTCAAAGGTTCAAAACAAATGCTCTCTGACTCTATGAGTGAGTGTGCGAATTTTCAACACGTGAAGATAACAATTTAACAAACTGAAAGAACTGTCAACTACCTCAGTAGTCGAAGTAGAGAAAGACAGTTTTATCGGTAATCGATTTTACTTAAAATCCAGTTCAGTTTCTCCTTTCGTTTTATTCTGAATTTCTTACTTAGTCCAAATGTAATTTGTCCTGTGCACCACATGCAGTGATTTCAGCGTAAACTTAGTAACGTTCCTTCAAGGCCATTATATCCCAAGGGCCGGGGCTTGTCCCAGTTTCTGTAGCGAGAAGCGGACTAGGCGATTATAATCGCCTCCCGTACAGGACGCTAGTCTGACGCAGATTTTTACTTCCAAGCTAATGAGTGTACCCATCTGCACCTGGGTTCAGTGAGGAAAATGGGTGTCAAGTGTCTTTTCCAAGGACCTAGCTTTGCTAGGATTCGAACCTGGAACCTCATGATCCTCAGTCCGGTAGCCTACCCACTGACACCACCATATATAATGATATCAGCGTGAAATAAGTGGGGGGGGGGGGGGGGTTGGCGAGTTTTGGACCAAAATGTTAACTTTCTGTTCTTTGTATATTCGGGAAGAACGATCATTTATCATTTGCTTATGGCAAAAATTTTGTCCATATGACGTTTTTGTTTTGTTTTACACAATATTTTGTATGTGAGGAAAAACAGTCACAATTTTGACGTAAATTACCCTAACACTGACTGAGAAGATTGGCACTGAAAATCATTCAAGAGTCAGCTAATCGCTAATGTGACAACACAGTTCTTTTATTTGACTTTCGGGAACACCGCACGCCGATCGGTCGAGCGCTTTTGTGACATAAGAGGTAGAGGCCAGCGTTGCGCGTAAGTAAACACGCACACAAGTATAACAATAGAGGAAAAAACAATAAACTGGTCATTTTGACGGCTGTTTTCACAGCAATGCACATCTAAACTTAGGTTTACAATCCTCTTTGCATTAATAACAATGCTGGAGACTGTGGAAAGAGTGAGGGGGCTGCTACAAGAAGGGAAACCCGTCTGAAGCGTTTGCTTTATGTTATTTCTTTTCCTGCCTTTACTTGCATTTTTCTCGAAATGTTATTTTTTCACACTAAAAGTACATCTCCTCCGTCGTTTACCGACCGATTTTGTATAATATTTCGCACTCAGTTCCCTCTCGTCAATGTTAATAGAATGACGCCGGGTTTTTTTATATCTTGTTGTAAACTTTTTGAGATGTTTTCTTGTTTTTTTATAATAAAAATGCAATTGTTGCGTATAAGCGATATATGCTATTTTCAAAAATTCATTAAAAAAAACTCTATCAAAAATATCTAAAAAACCCGAGGTCATTCTTTACATATTGAATGGAAAGATGATCTGCACAAGTTTTTAGTGATTTTATTCATAACTAAGAAGGAGGTAGTTTTTGAAAATTGAGTCAAAATCCAAGATGGTGGCCGTTTCCTTGGCAAACAAGGCCGCTACAAACTTTTCAATGATATAGGATGACTATATCCGGGCAATGGATAGGTAAGCACCTGTACGGGGAGTAGATGATCCCGCCCTCCAGGAGTCTCATGCTGCCTTGCTGTCGGTGTTGGCCGACCAAAGGCTAAGGGTGTTAACCCTGACATAAAACAACCTGCTGCCTTGCAGGGCGGGCTTGGTTGATCAAAGGCTAAGGGAGTTAACCTGACAGAAAATAACAACTGCTGACTTGCAGGCTGGTCTTGAATGACTAAAGGCCAAGGGAGTTAACCCTGACAGAAAATAACAAGGCCTGGTAGGGGGCTTCAAGGTGGCAGCCCCACCATCTACCTAGGGTACAGTGGGCTAATCCCCTACTTATCCAAACACAAACCGATTCAAAGAGCTAAATATAATATAACCGGCTTGATCGTTGGAATACGAACTGTGATTTTTGGCACATGAAACATAGGGCAATAAATCGAAAAGAGCTAGAATTAGTTCAAGAAATAAAAAAAAATTCAAAGTAAATATTTTGGCCATTGCAGAAACAAAGAAAAAAGGCTGTGGACAAGGAATAGAAAATGTAGGACCGAATCATATTTTAATCTTCTCAGGAGTAGATGTCAAAGATAAAGCTAGAGCAGGAGTAGGCCTCCTGGTGCATAAAGGCACTAAAAGCTACTAGAAAATTGGAAATTTATAAGCCCACGGCTATTAGAGGTAAATATTAAACCACAAGGACGAGAAATTAAATTACTAATAGCTTATGGACCAAACAAAGACGCAACTAAACAAGAAAAAGATATCTTCGAAAATGATTTACAAATAGCTGCAGATAATCTTAAACCATACAGGAACTAATGCTTTTAGGAGATTTAAACGCTAGAATAGGCAACAATATAGAAATAAACACCAAGAGGAGAAATAGGTAAAGAAGGAGAGCAACAACTCCAAATGGAGAGACTAATAGATTTTTGTCTAAAGAATGACATGAAAATAGCCAACATATTTTTCCTCATAAAGATATCAACAAATATACAAGAGTAAATGAAGACGTGTGAAAAGTCAATCATAGACTACATAATAGGTAGCAGGTCTCTTTTTTACAGTACGTTGGATGCAAGAGTAAACAGAGGAGCAGAAATATTTAGTGATCATCACTTAGTGATTGCCAAAATGAGATTACTGACTGAAGAAAACAAACAGAAAAGGGAAGAGAAGAAAGCTACTTAACTCAAAATAGAGGAACTAAAAACACCAGTAGTAAAACAGGTATATCAATCTATGATAAAACAGATGGATCTGAATGATAGCACAATAGAAGAAAAGTGTCAGATGTATAAAGACACACTCCTCAGTTGTACTGAAGAGGTCTGTGGTAGGAAATAAATTAAAGGAGATAGGAAAAGAACAGCATGGTGGAATGAGAATGTCAAGACTAAGATCAAAGAAAAGAAGGATGCCTGGAAGACATACTTGCAAACAAAGATACCAGAGGATAGGATAGATTACGTGAGTAAAAGAACTATTGCCAAAGAGGAAGTTAGGAAAGCAAAACAGGAACAATGGGCAGAGTTTGGACAAAGACTTCAAGAAAGTTATCAAGGAAACTAAAGCTGTTCTTGGGGGGGGGGGGCAATGAAGAGCATGAGAAAGACCAAAGCATGCCCAATACGACAAATTAAGAATGTCAAAGGAGAAATAATGAAAGAAGACAGCCAAATCATGAAAACGTGGAGAAAGCATTTTCACCAATTACATAATCCCCCAGAACGTATGAAACAAGGAGTAAAGATCAATTAGTCAGAGTAATAAGTAGTTCAGAGGAGACAGCTGAAGATGTAGATATATCAATGGAAGAAATCCAAACAGCTATAAGAAAAGTGAAATTAGGAAAAGCCCCAGGAGCAGATCAAGTTTATTCAGAAATGATTAAAAACCAAGGGAGAGAGGCAGACAAACTACTACAACATACAATATGCCAACAAGCATGGAAGTCCAAACAGGTACCAGACGACTGGAAAAGGGAAACGGTAGTACCAATACATAAGAAAGGATTAACTATGGAATGCTCAAACTATAGAGGGACATCACTACTTAGCGTTCCAGGAAAAGTATATGCCAGGATACTGGAAATGACACTAAGGAAAAGATTAGAGGATCAGTTTGAAGAGCATCAGAGTGGAGTTAGACGACAAAAGAAGTATACAAGACTACATATTTACAATTAGACAAATAATATGTTTTATTGACTTAGAAAAGGCATTTGACACTTTGAGGAGGGACTAACTGTGGCATTCCTTAAAAGAACACAATGTAGAGCAATATTTAATAAAAACCATTAAAAGATTTTACAATAAGCCAACATGTGCAGTGAGAGTAGCTGGAAACACATCAGCAGAATTTGATGTAGATATAGGAATAAGACAGGTTTGTATCCTAAGTCAACTTTTGTTTATCACATTTATGGATTCAGTTGCAAAGGCATCCCCAAAAATGAAGAAAATGAATGTAGGTATGTGGAAGCTCAAACCAGTAAATGTATCAATGCTTTCATTTGCCGATGATTTATTTTGTTTGGAAAATCAGAAACGGACCTTCAGTCGAATATCAACATTTTGAACAATGAACTAAATAAAAGAGGAATGAGAGTAAACGCAAAGAAAACCAAAACAATGCTAGTAACTAGGGAAGCTAAAACACAAAATCTTAAATTGGGCAGGGAGTATTTAGAACAAGTTCAAAGCTACAATTACCTAGGAGTAATGATTAACTCAGAGCGAAAACTAAGAGGAGAAATCAGCCAGAGAATCAAAAAGGCAAGTGCAATATATAACCATCTAGGAAAGGCATTTGTAGGTAAGCAAGAATTGTCAACAAAAACCAAAATGACAGTATACAATATAGTTTATTGTCATACTCTCCTCTATGGCAGCGAAACTTGGAATTTAGACAGTAGAGAATACAGTGGAGTACATGCATCTGAAATAAAATATCTAAGAAGAGTAGTAGGAAAACTAAAAGAGACAAAATCAGAAACACAACAATAAGAGATCAAACCAAAACAGATGGCATAAAAACTAAGATATAAACGAATCAACTAAGATGGTTTGGGCATGTAAACATAATGAATGAAAATAGAATTGCTAAATCAGTATACAGTGCTAAAGCTCAAGGTAAAAGACAAAAAGGCAGACCTCGGAGAAAGTGGGAAGAAGATCTAAAAGAGGCATTGAAAGATGGAAATTTAACTTTTTTGGAAGGAAACAGAAAAATGCCAGGACAGGGCACTCTGGAGAAAGATCATCTCGGGCATCTGAACCCATACACCGAAAGGTAGAATGGGAACTGATAAAGAAAGAAAGAAAAGAGTTTACTTTGTTACGTTTATTTGAGCTGATTCTCACTGTCACCCTTTTTAATGCAGCCTACGTATGACGACTTGAAGGTGCGATAACATTGTTAGATCCAGAACACACATTCATGCAAATAAATAACTCATCCAATAAACACATACATGTAATAATATAGGCAAACTTGTAACTATTTCTAGATAACGGTCCTGAGAAAGAATGAAAGAGAGAGAGTGAGTGACAGACAGGCAGGGTATTCGACGCTGCAGGTCCTATCCGGCTGCATTGGTGGATAGTCTGTGACTGTGTGTTTGGCTGCACTGACTTTGCGTAATATGCAAGGTACATGTAATTACTTATTTAGTTGGATAGTCATCAACCTCGATTTTAATGAAACTACATTCTGTT
>JAXRKP010000296.1:27500-62500 GCA_037039925.1 Doris montereyensis | reverse complement strand
CTCAACTACTCAAGGTTCATGAAATGCATGTAAATTTTTGAAGAAAAAAAAATGGAAAGTTGGAGATAATCATTTCTTGCAGTAACAGATTCGACGAGTTGAAAGCCAGTAAATGGAGATAATCAGTTTTTGCGGTCATCAAAGTCGTAGATTTTAGTCCTTTACATACACGATAAATAAGGAAATAACAATTTCTTGCTCAGCAGTTCTCGGCAATGTTTTACAAAAAGAAAAAGAAGATGACATTCCATCGTTTTGAACAAGTCTCATTTTTACTTCCGTGATCAAACATGAATACAAAAAAACCCTGTTTAAACAATGGAACAATGGAAACTCAACAGTTCAAAATCAACAACTGTACTTTGTCTCATGCCAACTTTCAACATAACAATCATTTCTCAAGCTCCTCGTCAGCAGCAGGCTCTGGGGCCAAATCCCTGACATTTTCAGTAGCTGTGAGGTTTTCATGCCAGGCATGAACCTCTTTTGGTATGACGAGCTCTCTGTGCAGTTTGACTTGAGGAGGTCGCATCTTTTTTGCCATTGAGATAGGCAACGGCTTGTTGTAGGCTGGATAAAGAGCGAACTCTCCCAGGTTGGAAGGCTTCCCACGTCCTCGATCTGTACTGACATGCTTGCAATCCTCATCAAAATTGTATCTGTAGAAAGGATCACGAGGCTCATATCTCTTGAATCTTATAGATTTCACACGCAGCCAATTCATTGTGTCCCAGTGTTCGTCTATTTTCCTGTTGGTCAACAGTTTGTCAGCGGCGGCCTTAAAGTTAATGAAATCCGTATGGTCGAGGGTTTTGTGAAGATGTGGATATATTTCTTTTCCTTTCAATGGCAGCATGCATGCTGTCTACTTCCATTATTGAATGCCCACGTTCGAGGAATTTGTGGGTAACGCATTTTACGTTGTGACTTGTGTCCTGGACAAACAATATAATCATTGCTGCCATCTGTTGATTGCGATTTCCCCCAGAACAGGTGTCTGAAAAAATGGATACCTGATCTATGTATAATGGCAGCTGCTGAAGCCACTCTGTATATACAGGTGGTAATATCATTCCTCCCTCTCAATTTCTGGCCAACAAAAGCAATGCCCTTGATTTGGTTTCTGTCTCTCCCACACTGTCAAGTTATAAACGCAGAGTTTCTTTGAATAGTATGTCAATGAGACGTTGTTGGAGGGAAGCTGGAGCACGCTCTGTAGATCGAATGAAGCGGTCATACATTTTCCTCCTCATTAGATTTCTCTTTATCATGTTTAGCATCCATTCAGTCTTTGTAGGGCTTTAGATGGGCTTCATGCTCTATTTGCTTTTGTTGTACTACTGGTTTATTTAGTTCTTCTAGCTTTTTTTTTAGCTTAGTAGCTTTCTTTTCGTTCCTTTTCTGTTTGTTTTCTTCAGTCAGAGATCTCATTTTGGCAATCACTAAGTGATGATCACTAAATATGTCAGCTCCTCTGTTTGCTCTCAGCATTCATTGTACTGTAAAAAAGGGAGCTGTTAACAGCATTTAGTCCATGATTGACTTTTCATATCTGTCTTTATTTACTCTTGTATATTTGTGGATATCGTATGAGGAAAAAAACGTGTTGGCTATTTTCATGTTATTATTTGGAGAAATCTATTAGTCTCTCTCCATTTGGAGAAGTTGTTTCTCCTTTGGTTACTCATCCTGACGTTTCTACATTGTTGCATACTTTAGTTTAAATCTCCTAAAACCATTAGTTCCTGTTTGGGTTTGAGATTCTCTGCAGCTATTTCTAAATCATTTTCGATGATACCTTTTTATTCTTTGGTGGCATCTTCGTTTGGTCCATAAGCTATTAATAATTTCATTTCTCTTCCTTTTGGTTTAATATTTACCTCTTACAGCCGTGGGTTTATCAATTTCCAACTTTCCAGTAGCTTGTCATGCCTTTTATACATTAAGAGCCTATTCCTGCTCTAGCTCTATCTTTGACATCTACTCATGATTTGGCCCTACATTTTCAATTCCTTGTCCTTTTTTTTGCCCTAATATTCCATGTTCCAAAATCTTGGTCCGTGCTCTTTTCCAGAGCTGTCTTTGAAAGTTCAATATGAGTATGTCATCATATTTATTACTTTGAATCAGTTTGTTTTGGATAAGCAGGGGGTAAGCCCACTGTACCCTAGGTAGATGGTGGGGCTGCCACCTTGAGGCCCCCTACCGGGTCTTATATTTTCTGTCAGGGTCAACTCTCTTAGCCTGTGGTCAGCCAAGACCTAAGCCTGCAAGGCAGCAGGAGACTCGTGGAGGCCAGGGCCCGCTTAATCCTTGCACAGGTGCGTGTCTGTCCCCTGCCCGGTCTTATGAATATCTTTCTTTCTTTATCTTCTTTATCTACCTTCCGGTGTATGGGTTTAGATGCCCGAAATGATCTTTTTCCAGGATGACCTGTCCTGACATTTTCTGCTTCCTTCCAAAAAAATAATTCTTTGTGTTAATGCCTCTTTCATATCTGCTTCCCCACTTTCTCCGAGGTCTGCCGTTTTGTTTTTTAACTTGAGTTTTAGCACTGTATACTGATTTAGCTATTCTATTGTCATCCATTCCGTTAACATGCCCAAACCATCTTAATTGATTCATTTCTATCTTAGTTTTTATGCTATCTGCTTTGGTTTGATCTCTTATTGTTGTGCTTCTGATTTTGTCTCTTTTAGTTTCCTCTACTACTAGTCTTAGATATTTCATTTCGGTTGCCTGTACTCTACTGTATTCCCTACTGTTTAAGGTCCAGGTTTCACTGCCATAGAGAAGAGTAGGACAATAAACTGTGTTGTATACTGCCATTTTGGTTTTTGATGACAATTTTTGTTCACCTACAAATGCCTTTCCTATATGGTTATATATTGCACATGCCTTTTTGATTCTCTAGCTGATTTCTTCTCTTAGTTTTTTCCTCTGAGTTAATCATTACTCCTAGGTAATTGTAGCTTTGAACTTGTTCTAAATTCTCCCTGGCCAATTTAACATTTTGTGTTTTAGCTTCCCTAGTTACTAGCATTGTTTTGGTTTTCTTTGCATTTACTCTCATTCCTCTTTATTTAGTTCATTTTTCATAATGTTGATATTCGACTGAAGGTCCGTTTCTGATTTTCCAAACAGAACTAAATCATCAGCAAATGAAAGCATTGATACATTTGCTGGTTTGAGCTACATTCATTTTTTTCATTTTTGAGGATGCCTTTGTGACTGAATCCATAAATGTGATAAACAAAAGGACTTAGGATACAACCCTGTCTCACTCCTATATCTAATTATACGAATTGGTTTAAGACGTTCATTCCATCAGGTTGATTGTGCCCAATCTTATTATAAGTTGGTTCTCTATTGACTTCCTAGACTCAGCACTGCCGGTGCATGACCGAGAATGCATACTTTCAGGTCATTGGTTCCTCGATGTCCTGGTCCATTAAAATGCAAAGGCACCGGTTTGCTTTCGCAGTTTTCAATATCTCTCCTGTGATGGCCAAATCTGTGGGAGAGTTGCAAGCCAGTTTCTCCGATGTAGGCCATTCCACAATGACTGCAGCGAAGATCATAAATGACATTGCGAGAGGCGCAGGAGAATTGCCCATTCACTGTCCAAGTCTGTCTAGGGAACTGAATGGTTGTGGAGCCGTCCACAAAGGGGCATGTCTTACAGTTAGGGCGTTCACATCGGATGGTGCCCGACGGCGAGGAGTCAGTAGAGAGGCGACTGTGCACAAGGATATCATGAAGGCTAGTGTGTCTCTTGAAGGCAATCAACGGAAAGGAATGGAAAACATGTCTAGTCTCGTCACTAGCGTGTAGAATTGGCAGGTTCTTGCGGACAATATTAATGACACGGTGTGTGTGCGGGTGGATACGGGGGATAAGTGTTTGCGTTTGTCTTTTTTCTTCCGACGATGTTGAGGGCGTTTTTACGGGGTACAATTTTAGCTCTCTGAAAGGCTTGACAAAGGATGGCCCTAGGGTAGCCTCTGCGTAGGAAGAAATCAAACATCTTAGGCGCTTCCTCTGTGAATAGGTGCTCGGCAGAACAGATGCGTCTGAGGCGGAGGAAATGAGAGTATGCAATTGTATATTTGCAACGTGGTGGATGAGAGGATGTGTAGTGGAGATAGCTATGACTAACTGTATCTTTGTAGAATATGATAGTTGTAAGCCCATGTTCGGAGAGAGAAACGGTGATGTCTTATAAGTCAACAGTGGATAAAAGTGAACTTGATAGGTTTGCAAAAGTTTGCAAAATCGAAGAAACGGTCTAAATCAGTCGCAGACATGGTCATGATACCAAACTCATCATCAATATACCGTTTATAGGTGTTGGGCAGAGGACCATGGTACGCCTGGAATAATCTATGCTCAAGATAACCATGAAGGTCTCATCTTAGTGCCCGCTAATTGGCTAAAAAAACTGGCCATTGAATTCAAAAGAATTAAGATTTAGCACGAGTTCTGCCAAACGGAAAAAGGGTGGTAGTGTTGATTGTTTGGTTAGATAGCTGGTCGAGGAAGAATTCAAGGGCTTGAAGGCCCATGGAATGGGATACGGATGTATAGAGGAGACAACATCCACGAGGAAGAGACGTATATGGGTTGTGTCTGTAAATGAAATAATATCAAAGAAAGTGAGGGCTTGGTTGGTATCCTTGATGAATGAGGGAAGAGCTTGGACAAGAGGCTGGAATACTGAGTCCAAGAAGGCAGAGATACGTTCAGTAGGGCAGGAGCAGGCGGATAAAATGGATCTACCAGGGATGTGAGCTTTGTGGATTTTAGGGACAAGATAAAAGCACGGTTTACCAAGTTGGCTGTTGTTGAGGTGTAGAATTTTTGCTTTAGGTGGTAGAGCTTTGGAAGTAATTAGTTGGTTAATAGTAAGGGCTACTTTATCATTGTTAGCAAACGTGTTATCGGAAGGATGGGGGATGTAACTCTCCAACAGATTTGGCCATTACAGGAGAGATATTGAAAACTGTGAAAGCAAACCGGTGCCTTTGCATTTTAATGGACCAGGACGTCGATAGAGAATCAATGCATTTCAGGTCATGCACCGGCAATGCTGAGTCTGGAAGTCTATAGAGAACCAACTCAATAAGATTGGGCCAACTCTGATGGAATGAACGTCTTATACCAATTCGTATATTTTTCTCTGGAGCAACTCCCATAGTCGGGCACACGCTATCACTATCCCTGACCCTTCACCATCCTCCACCCTACCCCATCCGCTCCACCACCACCCCCATGAAAATATCCCACTCTCACGCTGCCCCCCCACCCCTTCCTATCCTGGGCAATGTTGGGTCCTTTTTGGCACTTCATCCCCTCTGGGCTTATCTATGGTAGGCATTTTCGCACATTTTTTCACTTACCACCCGAAGCAATTTTGCGCACGGCTTCATACCATTACGGAATACACACAACTTCATCACTAAGGACAAAACGCTTGAGACTTTTGAAGCTTCGAAAGCATATCTACTAGATCTAGTGCTATCTGGCATTTCAGATAAGTCATTTACTCTATCCCTTTAATTGCATCAGTACATTTGTAAATTGTATAAATTTCGCACCTTTATTGTAAATTTTTTCCTTGACCAATACTTCCTTTCATTCATTCTCTATCATTTCTTCTTTCTAGACCCATTGAAATATAGATCTAGTCTTTTATAGTTATCCTCTTCTTTCGTTCTTGTTTTCCATACTCACACCTCTCTCTCTCTCTCTCTCTTTCTTTCTGCCTTTTTCTTTTTCTTCCTCTCTCTCTCTCTCTCTCTCTCTCTCTCTCTCTCTCTCTCTCTCTCTCTCTCTCTCTCTCTCTCTCTCTCTCTCTCTCTCTCTCTCTCTCTCTCTCTCTCTCTCTCTCTCTCTCTCCTTCTCTCTACGCCCTTCCCACCTTTTATTACTTATTTATTTTCATATTTTTATTTCTTCTAGATCTGAACCTTCCATTCTCGCTTCGTTTCTTCACTTACTCTTCTTATCATCACCGTCTTTTTCTTTCTTTCTTCCTCCTTCCTGTTTTTCTTCTGACATCACATTGTGTGATGCCTTAGGTAGTGCTTAGATCTAGATCTAGATTCTAGATATTTCTCGTTTGTTGTTTGACTAAGGTTATACCTGAAACGTCACATGTTTGTTTTATCTTTATTAGTGGAGTTGTCACTTATTGTCATATTTTGCCTTGACTTTACTCCACTGTGGCTCCTTTGTATCACGCATATATACATGTACATCATTTTCTTTTATTCACCTCTCTATACGGACACAAAAATGGAATGAAAAATTACATATCGTCATAATAAGTCACATTATGGCACATGAAAAATATCTAGCTAGATCTATAGGACGATATAAGAACACTTCTAAAATCATACCATGCAATTAAAACAATTCTAGGCCTATCTTGCGTTTGTTCAATAGTGTTGCATGGACGTTTAATTTCGTCGCGTCATGACGCATAAAAAAGATGCCAACAGTAACGTCGTATAATTGGCTTTTTCTTCAAGGGTAGATTACTAAGGTTAGCCTTAGAACATAATCATTGTGAAATGTGTGAAGATTAGGCGATGTCCGCTACTTTCTAGAAGCTTGCTGGCTGTTGTTTTTCTTTATTTCAAGAGAATTATACCCACATCACGCACGATGGGCGTGTTAAGCGATATAAGACCGTTGCTGGTTCCTCATTACATCTCGAATATTTTTCTGGCCGCGTTATATTTTATACTGAAGACAACCCCCGGCGTTTGCGAATATTTGTTTGACAATTGCAAACTTGAAATGGTAAGCAGTCCTAAGACACAGAACAGATCTAGATTCTAGATCTAGCTTTGGATTGATATCTAGATATGTATAATGCTACTATAGTTCTAGAAAATATCTGTTAATCTCATGGAATGGTAGACAAAGTAATTCAGTACTCTAACAGCAGGATTTCCTTCATTTCCGACTCTGACTTTGTGTTGTTGCACTGCAGACTCTTTCTTCTCTCGACTCTCTTCTCTCTCTCTCTCTCTCTCTCTCTCTCTCTCTCTCTCTCTCTCTCTCTCTCTCTCTCTCTCTCTCTCTCTCTCTCTCTCTCTCTCTCTCTCTCTCTCTCTCTCTCTCTCTCTCGTTCTCTATCTCAATTTTGCTTGTGAGCCTAAATTTAGTCATGGCTGTCATTATTCGGACCCGGGTCCCAATAGTGTGGGTGTTTATTTGGACCCGCGTGTCCCACTAGTGTGGGTTTTATTCGGATCCGGGTTTTTATTGGGACACACAGATCTAGAATCTGTGTCTAAAAATATATTTTTAGAGAATTGAAGTTAAAGACACGTAATTTCAGTTTCAATCGTAGCGAAGCAAGGCCATCTTGACGGCCTTGAGCGAAGTCGACTTCTATTTCTAGCAGTCATATTTCGTTCTGGAAAAAAGTAAACGGCAACCTTTCATACCTTCCGGTGAACTTATTTTCGGGAGCACGGGTCGCGATTTTTATTACCCATTTTAAGTATTTTTTAATAGGTAAATAATAACGTAGATCTACGTTATTAATGTTATGGAATAGGCTACCGGGAAAGTTATTGGATTTTGGGACATGGGTGGTACCGGCACTTAAACAATAGATCTAATAATATTGTTGTGGGCATGCACAGTTTAGGTTAGGGTATGACGTCATTTTACATAACAAATAGTCCGTGTCCTAATAGGCCCAGCATGTCCGAATAGTGTGGGTGTTTATTGGGACCCGGATTCAGTCATAGACAGTGAAAGGAATTCCAAAGTGGGGAACCGTTCACTGGTGCTAAGGCTAAGGGATCGAGTGCATGAGTGTAGTATAGACAAGCATAATTATAGCCAGTATTTACTTTTATACATTTAGAGGTGGGGAGGGTGTGGTGGGGGATAGGGTGGTTCAGGGTCAGGGATTTTGATAGTCTGATGTGTGCCTGACTATGGGAGTCCGATAATTGGTAATGGTTTACCATCACTCCAGTCCAAAAACCCTGTTACACTTAGTCACTTACACTATTTTTAGAGGCCAAACCAACATATTTCTGGCTGCTGAATACAAATTTGGCAACTAAAATTACCGCAACCTAATGTTTTTAGTAGAAGACTGACTATAAAAGACATACATTAGATCAAGATTAGGTCCATCGGGCATGGCGTCCTAACACTACTAACAGCTGTGTTGACATATTATTATAGCCTTCATGCTATGTATTGTATAAATCTAGGATATATATATATATTATATCTGAAGTGCGTATGAATACAGTTGCCTTTGTAAAAATTTTTTTAATGATAGGTGATCCGAACTGCTTGGATCGTACCTAGATCTAGATCTAGACGTGGTTCAAAACTAACTAATCTATCACCATTCATTCCCCCTTTTTGCCAGCATCTTAGACCTGTTGTTATGCTGTCACTCTGGAAGTCAAATGTATCATTGCTTTTCGATCCTCTCAAAAACATTTTGAAACTTTCAGGAACTTCAGAACCACAAAAGAAAATGTGATTGATGATTGACTTGTCATTAAACTATTATTATTGTTGTTTCGTCGGCAGAGAGAATGGAATGGCTCACATTTTTGGCGTGCGTTGTTGTGTTAAAGAACAGGAAGCAAAGTAAGTAGAGTAGCAATATAAAATCACTATCATCAAGGTATAACCTGAATTGCAATATAAATAGAATTTACTTTTAAACGACAGGTTTCATGGTAAGGTGGCCTCACATTTCGCCCAAATTCCAAAATATGACAAATTTTCAAAAGCATCAAAATGACACGTATATGTTTGATATAAAAACTGTTTTATATTCATTCCTTTAATTAGTCATTTATAAAATGCAAGAGATTTAGCATCACTATTTTTTAAATTTATGAACATACATTCGCAATGAGAAAGCAGGTTATAATAACAATGATAAAATTATTCTTTGTTTGTTCAAAATATTGTTTATCATTTGAATTAAAATATCCATAAGGTAGTTTATAATAAGATACGTAATGTTTTTATCTCTACAGAGTTGTAAAAGTTCAAGAGTGAAAGTGTTTCAATTTTGTGGCTTGTATTACAAAAATGAGTTTCTCATTATTTACAGTTAATGTTGCGGAGTATATGTCGACCTGCTGCATGTTCACTAAAGCCCTGAGCTTGATTTGTTTCTTCACCTACCATCCGGCTTATGGAATCTTCTATATTCTTCTGTGCATCGGTAAGATTTTTAAATAGTTTGTTTTTTCAAGTGACTTCAAGAATGACGAATACCTGAGAGAGAGAAAAAAACGAGAGAGAGAGAGAGAGAGAGAGAGTGGAGGAGGGAGAGAGAGAGAGAATCTGTATATATATCAAATCATGCAAGTCATCTAGATATAATGGTGAATCGTTCATATCCTCCATATTCACCTGTAATTTGTCACAGGGAGAAGTAGTGAAAATATCAAATAATAACAAAATAAAATCATTATTAGATCTACTGTACATCTAGATCTAGATGTTTAAATTCATTAATAACTCATTACAAAAATACAAAGTCTATTCCGAATTTAAGTGGGATCATGTTCAGATCCATCCTTAATGACGGATAGTGACAAAATCCATCCGTCATTAATGAACCAAATGAGGGACTAGCTCCTTTCACCATTAAAATTAATGACGGATCGTGGCAAAGTCTTATTTTTTTTTATGAATTTCATTTTGGAATTATGATCTACCTTTCAAGAGAGATCTTCTTGATCATGTTCAAAATCTCTTAAAAAGTTTCTATGTACTGATGGCATACATAATGTATTACAACATGTGTCCACACACACATATCTTTCATTGCATGTCTTGACCAGTGTGCCATATATGCGGTTTGATTAAAATCTTTTAGCCGTCTGGAAATACAATCTACACTTACCTACTGTTACATATTGTTACAATGTAAATAAAAGCTGAAAGCAAGATCTGAAAATTTTGGCCTTCCACAAATTACCCGTTAACCAAAGTGGCCCTCCAGCCAAAGGTTTTTCCAAACTCTGGTCTAAACACACATTGTGTGGTCTTTTCTGTGAGGAGAAAGAAAATGCCAAGAAGAAAAAAATTGAAAAAAATTTTTGGTGAATACTGAGGGATTATCTAAACACATTGTGTGGTCTTTTCTGTGAGGGGAAAGAAAATGCATTTTATCCAGACATTTTTGTGAATACTGAAAGCCCAAAGGCAGCGTTTTTAAACACGGCTTTGAGACGTCCAGTCTGCAGCACATGGTTGTCTGTGTTTTCTGTACACTTTTTGTGTGTCATGTTTCAGTTCACCTCATGTTCTTGCCAAAGCCTGTGTACAAAGGACCTGAGAGTATCACCTACTTCAGAGGCCCAAACTTTCTAGTAAGTTAAAGAAATTCAATGACCTGTTTTACTCTCAGCTAGTAATTTGATTTCTTCTTTATCTATCTTAATCTTATTTTAATTGTTTTGAAATTGCCTTATTTTTTAAATCCTATTTATTTTTAATGCTAATGACAACTGCTACGAATTTCCTTTTATGGATGAATAAAGTTTTTTAATTGAATTGAATTTGAATTATTTTAATAATAAAAAAAGCAGTATAAAAATTAATGCTTAATTGTTTGTGAGCCATATGTTTTTTTGTCTTATCTTCAGTTTTTTATTTAAAAAAAAAAGATATATATGTATACATATTGTCGGTGAACCTGTCTAAACATCTAGGTCACTGATATGAGATTTATCCTCAAAATGATCAAACGCATGCTATTTTTGTGTTCTATTAAATATTGGAGACCTTGAACCATTGTATGCACATGATCTAAACAAAGATTTCCATTTTCATGCAAAAGGTATAGCATAGGGTTAGATTATTTCTTTCTTTCTTTCTTTATCAGTTCCCATTCTACCTTCCAGTGTATAGGTTTAGATGCCCAAAATGATCTTCCTCCAGGCTATCCTGTCCTAACATTTTCTAATTCCTTCTGCGAGTTAAATTTCTTTTCTTTAATGCTTCTTTGTGCCTTCATCCCACTTTTCTGAGGTCTACCTTTTGACCTTTTACCTTGGGTTTGAGCATTGTATACTGATTTAGCTATTCTCTTTTCAATCATTCTCTTTAAATGCCCAAACCATTTAGATTATTTATATTATGACATTTTTTGCTTCTCCTGAAAAATTGTGTCAGGTGGATTTACGCATATAGACAGTTTCACCGACAACATGTATTGTTACAGTGTGTAAGAGTGGTTTGTAAGTCTTCCTTCAATGACACATATGTACCTTGATAACGTCTCTTGATTGGCGGTATTGGTGATGCATTTTGTTCCATGTCCTTACGTTTGCAAAGAACTCAAAAGATTTGTGAGCTCCATTTCTCAAAAGCTGGAAAGTTAATGGAGACAAGACAAGGAAGTACTGAGCAGGTGCACGGCCCGTCAGAATTATTGCTGTTATGATTTGTGTATAATTTAGAAATATCTTGTTCATGTCCATTCCCACTACTTGTTTGTTCACTGCTTGAAAAATGTAAAAAAAAATACAAATACAATCAAAATGACTAGAAACTAAAGAGGTAAAAAAGAAATGTTAGTATGACAAAATATTAGCTTGTCTGTCCCTTTTAGAAAGGATGTCAGATTTTTTCTTCTTCTCATTTCTCAGGATACACAATGTCGTTTTAAAGAAAGTCAAAATTATGTTAAAAGAAGCTAGAGGTGACTGAAAAATTATTGTCAATTATTAGTTTATTCAATGTTTTTCTGTAGAATTTTGATCACTTCAGTGATTTAGTTTTTGTTAAGAAAGTGGATTAAACATTACTTCTTGTTTTCATTTTTGTTCAAAGGAAGAATTAGAAAGAGACAAGAGAATCACATGGATTATTACATTCTACGTTGCATGGTCTCCAAAATGTGTCAACTTTGCACCAGTTTTCTCAGAGTTGTCAAATGAGTGAGTACCACTATGATATTGATGATAGACAAATGCGTGGGTTTCTGTTGAGATTTTGGATTTTCTGTGTTGTCAGCTTAATGGTTAAATAATATCTGAAAAAAAACTATGTATGTGGAAAAAGTATAATTATTAATGCAGTATGGTTAACATAATAACAAGGAAAAAAACAAACCTATTTACTGGGTACAGTTCTCCTTGGGCAAGAAAATTAATCCTTCTTGCTAACTTGGACAACATGGGTAACTCCTGTTGCATGAAGCATTAGCCTGATGGTAATCCATATAGTCCTTTCTCTAATAAAGAAATTGGAATGTCAGGTGCGACACCGTTAGGTTTTAGTTTTCTTTAATATATGTTTAGTTTATGTAAACTTAACTATTGTTACATTAATTTTCCTTTTCTTTTTTTGCTCTTCATTTTAATAGAGAGAATCTATTGTTGTTTTTGGCTCTTCACTTTTCAAGTTTCCCTTGTAAATCTACCCCAGTACTCAACCACTACATCAGTGACTTAAAATATACTGATTTTATAGACTGTATATTTCACTTGTGTGCGGCGTTGATGGCAGAGCGGTTAGGCTGCCGGACTGGGGATCATGAGGTCCCGGGTTTGAATCCTGGCAAAGCTAGGCCCGACGTTGTGTTTCTTGGGAAAGACATTTTACACGTATTTCCCCCACTCAATCCAGGTGCAAATGGGTATAAGCGCTAGCTTGGGGTAAAATCTGCATCAGACGTGTTCTGGCCATGAGGTGATTATTATGAAACCGGGATAATTTCCAGCTCTATGGGTCGTAACAGCCTTGAAGGAACTTTACTTATACGTCACCTGTAATATACCAAGATTAGAATGAATGAGAATGACAAACAGTGAGGCAAGGGCATGTCGGAAGTGAAGATAATGACATAAGATAATATGACAGCCCCATAGGAACAAAGACGAAGACAAATACAAGGAATAGACAGAAAAAAATCCTGGCCATCGTAGGGATCGAACCCGTGACCTCTGTGTTGGCACCCATCGCCTCGCCATGAAAAAGCGTGCTACCATACCAACCGAGCTAACTACGCTTCTGGCGATGGGTTCCGGCGCAGAGGTAGCGGGTTCAATCCCCATTGTGGCAGGATTTTGTTTTGTCTATTCCTTGTATGTGTCCCGTCTTTGTTGCTATGGGGCTTTCATATTATCTTATTATGTCATTACCTTCACTACGAATGACAATATGTGTTCTTTTGATTTTTCGTTTCAGATATTCCTTAGATAATCTGAAGTTTGGCAAAATTGACATTTCCAGATACCCTAATATTGCAGACAGGTGAGTCAAGAGTCAGACTTATGATTTATGGAGTACTTTACTGACTGTCGATTTGGCACTCATTGCACTACCACACCAGTGTTAAATGATAATGATATCAAAGGTGGTAACTTGTTGAAAGGAAATCTTGGAGACAGCATCATGTATCAGGATTCACATTTTTTAATTTTTGGGCAGCGTGCCAATGATGCAGTTTTATTGATAGTTATTTACTCCACTTATCCGATGATGGTAACAAAAAAATTTTTGACCTGGAAGTGTTCATGACTTGACCATCAATTTATTTTTGCTCCGCTAATACACGAATATATGTTAAACTTGATCCAAAATTTCAAACAAATCAATGCCATTCCCATAATGGTGTCAAGATATTTCACCGTATTTTTTAATACCTGGCTTGGCGAGTTTGGGACAGCAAAATGTTGATTTTGTGTTCTTTGAATCTTGGGTAGAATGATCATTTATCTACAAGTTTATGGCAGAAAAATGTCCATATGATGTAATTTTTTTGTATTTTGTAAGCGAGGATAGGTAAAAATCAAAATTTTGACTTCAATTACCCAAACACTGACTGAGAAGATGGCAGTAAAAACCCTTGTATTGGCGGCTAATCACCAAATGGGGCATCGCCAGTTTCTCTTGGCTTTCTTGGACACCGCATGTCGATTTGGCCCAGCGCTGTGTGGGTATGTAAACATGCGCAACAAGAAGGGCAAACCGTCTGAAGCGTTTGATTTATGTTATTTTCATTTCATTTCTTTACTTGCATTCTTGTTGAAATGTAGTTTTTGCACACTTAAATTCTATCTCCTCTGTCATTTACGGAATGGTTTGTATTATATTGTTGACAATAACATATTGTTTATAATAGGCAAAAATGGCATTTTTATTACAATTTTTCTCTCTCAAAAAGTTGACAAGATAATAAAAAATTCCGGCGTCATTCTATTAACATTGATGAGAGCAACCTGTGTGCCAAATATTATTCAAATTGGTCATTCAATGACAGAGGAAATAGAATTTTAGTGGGGAAAAACTACATTTCGAGAAAAATGCAAGTAAAGAAATGAAAATGAAATAACATAAAGCAAACGCTTCAGACGGGTTGCCCTTCTTGTAGCAGCCCTCTTAACCTACGTTTATGTTTTCATACATATCAACGCAACGCTAGCCTCCACCTCTTATGTCACTCAGCGCTAGACTAAATCGATGTGAGTGTTCCCGGAGGCCAATCGAAACAACTGGTATTGCCATATGGCAATGAGCCGCCACTAGAGGGCTTTTCAGTGGCATCTGTTCAGTCAGTTTTACAGTAATTTACGTAAAAATTTTGACTGTTTTGACCTACCCTTGCCTACAAAATATTTTGCAACAAAAAAGACTATACGTCATAATATGGACATTTTTTTGCCATGAACTTGTAGATATATGATCGTTTAACCCAAATATTCAAAGAACAGAAAGTCAACAATCAAAGAGCTCAATCAATCGAGGTCCAACTTTCTTTTTTTTTGGTAATATTCCTGGTATAATACTTGATATATTTAAGAGAAGGCTATGTCTTTACTGCCCATTCCCGCTATCCTCTGTTTTGACTTGAATAAACATAGCATTAACCCATCCCCAGGTACAACATCAATACAGGTGCCTTGTCAAGACAGTTGCCGACAGTGATCTTATTTCATGATGGCAAAGAAAAAGAGCGTAGACCCACCCCAACAAAACACGTCACTTTAAAATTTGAATTTTCAAAGGTAATAATGAAGGAACAGGATGGAGTGTGTACATAAATAGTCTGAATGACTCGCACATGAGGTTTCCTCATCTAGTGTTGGTACTAATAATAAAGTCATATAAGACAATAACTCACACTGTAATATAATATTTTAGTTGAATGGGTGGTTGACTAGTGCAGCTAGTGGGCCCTACTTCTTTCTTTTCACTCTTTCCTCATCCTGCTGTTTATGTTTCCTCAAATTCCCCTGAGATCACTGCATATGGGAGACATGGGAAATTTAAATGAAACAAAATGTTACATTTGATTTTGTTTCTCCCCGTCTTCTTTTGTAATTTGTATAAATTTTTAAACTACAGTACTTAATTGTTTTTGTCTTCAAAGTCGAGAAATCTTTCGGTTGTATATTTTCTTTTTCTTAAAACTGGAGCAGGCCTATCACGTACAGTAAGACTTAAATTTCTGTTACGTTAAACTTTTCCTTTTGTTTTTAGATTTTCGTGTGTGTGTGTATAGTCCAAAAGTTGTAATGACAATAAGGAAGCAAAACAGTAGAGGGTTAAACTACTGCATGAGGTTGTAGCTTCAGTTCTCTCAAGTCAGTTAAAAATGAACAGAGAAAGAAGAGGTTCTAGCTCTAAGCATTTACAAGTAGGTAAGTAGTAAAGTTCCTTCAAGGCCCTTATGGCCCATAGAACTGGAGATTATCCCGGTTTCTATAGCATGACATGGAACAAGTGATCACTTCCTGTCAGGGCAAGTTTGTCTGTCACAAGTTTTACTCCCAAGCTGTTACTTGGCTAGGATTCAAACCCATGACTTCATGATCCAAGTTTAGCAATCTATTAACCACTAGGCTACCGACGTCACTATGATATGGTAAATGTTGAGATTATCAACTATCGGTCAAATCAGTGAACTTTATTATGACTGATGCTCTAACTCTTAAAGTTATCTGTCGCAGAAATCAAGATATGGTTTGACTCTTTGAAATTGATCAATTATGTGTTTTACAACGAATATCTGACTGGATTGAATTGTTTTCAAGTTTGTATATATTCAATAGTCACATGATTAACAAGCGCATATCTGGGATATTTCATAACATCCCCCCTCCCATTGTTATGTTTCTGATTTTTTCTCTTTTAGTTTTTCTTCTATCCTTCTGCGATATTTCATATCAGCTGCCTGTGCTATACTGTACTTCAGGTTTCAGGTTTCACTGCCATAGAGGAGAGTAGGACAATAAACTGTGTTGGATACTGACATTTTGGTTTTTGTTGACAATTCTTGTTTACCTACAAATGCCTTACCTAAATGGTAATATTTTAATTCTTTAAAATTCTACAGGAAAATGTGATTAGGGAGTTTCACCTGAACGAGCTTTATTTCCAGAACAAGAAACTTGTGTCCAAGAAAAAGGAGGAGAAAAAAGAGGAGAAGAAAGACAAGTAGCTTTGATCTGTTTCAACTTTTACTGCTAAGTTTATCATCATTAATGCTGTATTGTGTTTTGGTGTGGATCATGCCAACAAGTTCAAGTCTTGTGTTATTTACAAATATCGATATCAAATGTTGGCTATAAATGTGTATAGTATGATACGAAAAGAATTTTGTCAGCAATGGAGGGTTTTCTGAAATAATATTTTTCCCTGCATGCGGATACAAATATATATACCGGTATAATAATATATCTTTATATAAATAGTCTCATGAAAGATTGATGTAAAGAAGAAAAGAAAATGAAATTGCATTTATCGCCTAAGTTTTTAAAAACATACTGCAAGCTCAGTGCTATCTTTTCCTAACTCTGCTCTTCCAGTTTTGAGGAGTCATGAGATCATGGATGTTTACCTTCTCTGCAGGAATGTAAGGTCATAAATAAAATGTATTTCCAACTCCATAAGTCAAGGGTAAGTCAAAGGAGGTCCTAACGAGATATATATGCATGTCATTCAAGTGGATCAAGGGGCCCTATTGAGATATCTATGCATGTCATTCAAGTGGATCTTACCCTTAGTAACAGAGACATGGTGGTCCACCAGAAGGTCATGGGTATAAGTACTAGCAGATCGAAACCGTTTCTCTTTTAAAATCCACCCCCTGGTCCAGATAGGAGGATCGACACCTAGTCCTATCTGAGACGGTCACAACACTCTGTGCATATGAAAGATCCTTTGTCTGTTTACAGGGCAGTTCCGGACAAAATAAAAGATCCCACCAAAAACTCTGAGATCAACTGGATGTGGGTAAAATTTAATAATTAAAAAAATGAGATAGCGCTGAGTTTAGCGATATGTATGCTGTGGTTGATGCATAAGGGCTTATTACTTATTATGTCATTAGAGTTTTGATTTCAGGTTAATTTTTTATACTCCTTTACTCATTTATATTCTATCAGTTCAGTTAAGTTTAGAATGACACTTTGATAACCTTTGGCGCGGGCATTTAGTATTTTATATGTAGCTCTTGCATCAGACTTTTTTATGTAGAAAAATCACATAATTGTTTTCATGCACAAACTTCTAGTTTGATTATGATTGACAATGAGTGTCAGTGTCAAATAAGGTGGTGTGGGTCTCATCTGGAAGATGTGATTTCCATTGTTACATTTAATTTAAGGTAACGAGATACTGATTTTGACACCACTCTTTTATAACAAATTTTCCTGAAACATCTAAGATGTGAATCGAAACAGATACATCATGAAAGTGTAATACAGAAAGTTTTTGGGTTGAAAATGGAAAGATTGAAGGATATCACAAACAACCTTTGGCTTGGCCATATCAGATAGAAAAGAAAATGTATCAGTATCACATTTTAAGTGTGAATCTTCATGCAAGTTGGGTTTTTTCTCAAGTGAGGTGGGGAACCAGAAAAAATATGTTTTGGTCATTTTTATTTTCAATTTCAATGTATTCTCCTCAGATCTTGGTTTGTATCTGTTTTTTTTAGTTTTTTTAAATATTTGTTTTTTATTAATCATGGTGCTGGTGTGTCCATTGGTGTTTCAATTGAATTGTGTTTTTTGACTGTCGTCTAAAAATGTATCAAGTAAGTACTGTGTGCACAAAATGCTTATGACAACGTGCATACAATAGGTTTCCTGTTAAAAAAAACAAAAAAAAACAACTATGAACCTGAAACATGATGTAACTGTAACACAAGAATCTCTTCCTTCTTCATGAATTGTATTGTAGTATTTGATATAAGAATATTTTGCTTATAAAGTCGTTTTTTTTCATTCCATATTTGGCGTTATTGTGTGGGGCAGTTGACGGGCGGTAAATGGGAAGGTCCCATTTATTTCCTTTCACTTTCACATGTCTCTCATCTGCTGTTTCCTGTTTATTAATTCAATCTGAGATCAATCAATCAATGCATGTGATTTGTGGTGGATGGGGTAAGATTTCCATCAAACAAAGATCTAGCTTCTGTATTAGTGGCATTGGTAGCCCAGCTGTTAGGCTGCCAGAATTGGGGATCGTGAGGTCCTGGGATCATTTTGAGTATGGGAATTACTTTACTATAAAGTTATTTATATAATAACAGTCTTACGATTGATATATAAGTGGAATGTTACAGTAATAGTATCTTTTTGTCTGCATCATTTCTGACACAATTTTTTATTTCTATCGAGTATCATGTTTATTAAGTAAGTAGTGATAAATCATCTCTCATTGCATAACTAAGCTTTGCCTACAACAGATGGAAGAGATTTTAATGCTGTAAATTGAAAATTGTCATAATTTGCTACTACGTCTTCATTGATTTATTTTGCATTCATTCAAGAAAGTGTTAGTTCATTAATTGACTCAATTTCATTAAACATTTTAAATCATGCATGAGTATTTCTTGTTGAGTATTTTAAAGAGTTATTTTAAAGAAAATTTGTTGAGAACGTGGTCTTAAATGTGTGCTGAAAAATGAGTGAAAATGTTTGTTTTCTTCTTTTGGCTAAATATCTCATTGTAATTTTTTAAATAAATTTTTGGGAGGAATAAGTACCAAAAGCAAATCAAAATGAAAGACAACTAGAATCTTCTATTTCTACACACCTCAAAACACAAATGAGTCAAACAATGAAATTGATGTTTTTGTGACACCGAACGTAAAATGGAGGTGGTGATAAGGCTGCCAGACTTGGCATGGTGAGGCTTTGGTTTCAATCCTGATAATACTAGATCTGACATTGTATCCCATAGGAAAGAAACCAACATATTCATCCACTGCATCAGGAGGACTCAATAGTCCAGAGGCAAGGTGTCAGTCTCTCAACCAAAAAGATAATGGGTTTGAGTCCAGCCGGCGGATGAACAATTTTCTTGAGTTTGTTCAAGCAAAATCTACCCCCTTGGCCATGTAGGTGGATCGACTCACCGACTCATTGGAGACGAACGATTAAAAGAATAAAAGGAGATCCTATGTGCAGATCACAACACTCTGTGCACATTAAAGATCCCTTGGCTGTTTACAGGGGGTAGTTGGGGCAAAATTAAAAATCCTACCAAAAACCCTGAGATCACCTTAGTTGTGGATGTAGGTAAATTAAATGAAATCAAACCCACTTGATCCAGGTGGTAAGAGATACAAGCAAAAGCTGGTGAGTAAAAACCTGCACCAGATTAATGTCCTGTCCAAGAGGTAATGTCACTCATCACTTATTTCCGCTTCATGCTATGGACACTAGGACAAGCTCCAGACCTATGGGTTGGGAAGGCCGACACCTTGCGTCTAGACTACCAAGTCCCCTTTTAGATAGTTTCACCGATGATATAAAAATATACTTGTATTACTAGTATAGTATGTACTACAATTGTTAATCAATTTGTCAAACAATTACTGTCTGTGTGAAGATTCTGTGTACTGGTACATATATGGAATTTGTATTAACAAGGCAATATCGAAGCATCCAGAACCAGCATTGAAGATTGCGTCGACAACATTAAAAAATGGATGACAATGAACAAACTATAATCACATGATGACATAACCGAACTGATTGTATTTCGTAAACTAAGGTCTAAAAGTTTACTCAATGAGCTGCGAGTCGGTGACTCTTCCATCAAATCCTCAGTGTTGGTACGGCACTAAAGAGTTGACCTCGACCAATTTCTGTCAATGAAAGACCATGTCACAAAACTGTGCCAGTGTCTGTCCATTTCCAACTTTGAAACATAGGGCAGATAAGGAACCTGATAGATACAGATACAACCAAACTACTGGTTCACATAGCCATGACTAGTCGTCTTGACTATTGCAACTCACTTTTGTATGGTCTCCCAGGTGCACCATCCAGCGATTACAGAAACTCTAACATAAAGCAGCAAGGATAATAATTAAAACAAAAGCAAGGGAACACAAAGCAAGGGAACATGTCACACCAGTCCTGAAATTTCTTCATAGGCTGACAATTAATTTCAGAATTCAATTCAAAATTGCCTGTCTGATCTACAAATGTGTCAATGATATGGCCCTGACTATATTCAATCCTTGATCACCATCTATAAACCTTCTTGACCTCTTCGTTCGTCCCATCAAGTACAACTTCAAGGAAAGATGTTCAAATCCTTGTTTTCTGTCTGCGTTTTCCAATTTTCGCTCCCCCATTTGGAACTCTTTCTCTGGGAACAAGACCTAGTTCCCAGTCTTTCGATTTCAAAAGCAAATTGAAAACTGAACTTTTAGTATAGCCTACCAGTGAAATGTTTGTCTACAATAATTGCGTTTTTCGGTTATATTATACATACATATGTATATGTGTGTGTGTGTAATAATATCTTATAAGTTGTAACATTACATCATGTTTCATTGTATACATTGTTGAAATGTAAAGCACCATTGAGCATTTCTATGTGGATATCGGCACTACACGAATAAATCTTTTTCTTTCTTTCTTTCTTTCTTTCGATCTGTCGGTAGCCTTTGATACAATTGATCATGAAATTTTGATAACAAGATTACGTGATTCATTTAAAATAATTGGTACAGTTCTTATGTGGTTTCAGTCATACTTATCAATCAGACACCAGTATGTTTAAAAAGACAAAAATCCCTTCCAGTGCAACTTAAATGTGGTGTGCCTCAGGGTCTGTTCTTGGCCCTATTTTTTCTCTCTATATATCCAACTTCTGGGTGAAATAATCTCTTAACACAATTTTAATTATCACATATGCGCTGATGACACGCAATTGTATATATCATCATATTATGAAAATATACGCCCTATTCGTACCGATTTAGAAACACGTGACTCAGAAATTTCTGCCTGGATGATGTCAAACAAGTTGAAGCTAAATGAAGATAAAACTGAAGTAAATGTCTTTGGCATAGATCTAAAATAAGGAACCTGACTGTTCCAACTACAACGATATGTGGCATAATGATTCCATTAGAGATGAGAGCTAAAAACCTTGGCGTCATATTTGACTTAGTTCTCTCAATGGACAATCATATTTTGAACCTTAAAAAATTCTGTTTTTCTGAATTACAAAATTTCTCATATTAGGCGCCTTATCACAGAAAGTGCAGCAAAGAAATTAGCATGTTCACTTGTCACATCTAGACTTGATTATTGTAACTCATTTTTGACTCGGGTGGCAGAAAATCGTATAAATAAATTACAGCAAGTCCAAAATAGTTCAGGATGTTTAGTTTAAAAAAAAAAAAAAAAAAATGACCACATCACACTAACACTAACACTGAAAAATTTACACTGGTTGACAGTGAAATATCGCATCAGTTAAAAGATTGTGACACTGATCTATCAATCAATTTCTTCATGATCCATACTTTCCTGTTTCCCTTAACAAATTCTTATCGAAGTTTTCTTTTGGTTGGCACCCTTCACATTGGATGGAGGGGGATTTGGTAGTCAGAGGCAAGGTGTCGGCCTCTGAACCAAAAGCTTGAAAAGTTTTCTTGAGTTTTTTCAAGCAAAATCTACCACTCTGGGCCAAGTAGGTGGATCGACACCTAGTCCCATCAGAGACGGATAATAAAAAGGAGGTCCCGTGTGCCAGATCACAACATTCTGCGCATGTTAAAGATCCCTTGGTTGTTTACAGGGCAGTCCAGGCAAAATTTAAAATCGTACCAAAAACCCTGAGATCACCTTAGCTGTGGATGGAGCCTTGAGCCTTGAACCTTGATGTGAGTGTGAGGCACTTTCTCTATGCACGTTTTCCTGATTGATGGATTTGACTCCTCTCCTTTTTTTTTTTTTTCGGGAGAGAGGAGGATAAAGTCTTCCCTGCTCAGTTGACTTTACCTATTGCCTCTGTCCTCGAGCATGTCATTTGTGAAGGGCGAAAGGTCGTTGATGCTGATTGGATTGGGAATGACTGTTCTTATGTGTGCTCTGAATGACAGTTTTTTGTTTTTTTTTTACGGGAAGAGGGGGTTACATGTCAAGTTCCCACAAAAAAAGATCATTGAAAGCTCAGCTAAAGGGGGTGTCTGGACATAAAGCAAGAAAAAAGTGTGAGGGAGGTTACAGGGGGTGGGGGGAGCAAAAAATAGAAAGATAGCAAATTTGTGAGCAAGAATCAAAGAAAAGAGAAAGAAGAAAGAATGTCAACAATGAGAGAAACAAAGAATAACTTGAAGAAATAATATGATCTCTGCGATTGTTGGTTCCATATTTTCTTGTTAGGTTAAAGTGACCCAAGTCATGTTTGAAAGCAGCAGTGATGAAATGGCATACTTTAGTCTTTTAGTCTAGGCAAGTAATATGGAAACCCTTTGCGCTGATGACTTAAAATTGGTTATATCTTTACGTTAATTACTACATCGTCCCCCCCCCCCCCCCCTCTCTTTGAAAGTTTTATTATACCATTAATTTAACGTCATTTATGCGAAATTTATTGTGCAATTTATGTTGACACAACAGTCGTGTATTAAATATATATTTTGATATTTCTTTATTCTTTTTTACACATATTAATATTATTATGTAGTATGTTTTGTCATCATTTGGTTTGTTTTGTACACACAATTGAAAATCTTTTTTTATCAATGAAGAAAAGTAATACATGCACAAGTATAGTAGATCTACCAGTCAGTCACATATTATGTACACACAACTACAAAAAAAGTGTGAACAGCTCATCACATCGCACGCAACCAACTATGTCGCACCTCAACTGAGTCATATGGCACAACGAATAGAACGATGAACGCATCAATTAACCGCTTTTATTAACCTTTGAACCCTGACCTCCTGAGTATAAAAAGCTTTCTTCTGAGAGCTTTTGAGCGAAATTTATGTAAACATACCCTTCTGCACTTATTTTATGAAAGCAAATAAACAAAACAATCAAAGTCAGTGCCTTCTGGGCGCAGATTTAATATTCAAAAGTCATTGTCCAGCTGTTAATAAAAATAACTCTAAAGTTCTCCACGTCTAAATGTTTGATATCCTGACCGCTAACCCGATCACTCTGCTTCAAAGGGTTAAGGGGTAGCAGTAGCACATAGCAGACTTTTACTCTATATCAACACCATTCCTTGAAACAAAACAAAAAAGTTAAAAAATATACAATGAAAGGAGAACATGATACTCAGTAAAACAACCCTTATAATTGAACTTAGATATTTTCCAAAGACATTTATGTTATGCTGGATATAAAAAACAACACAAACCTCAAAACTCCAAACTAAACAAACACCCAGCACCATCGACCTTTTCTTTCTATGACAGAGAGAAAGTGAACACCTGCTGTGGAGTACATTACAATTCAGGACAACAATTATGTTAAAACTTTAGCAAACAAAGTTCCTAATACTGCTAATCTTTACTCGATTCAAAATAGTTTACATAGATTATGTTTTGCCCACAAAGATCTGAGATGAAAAATTGCTAATTTGAAGCCATTGAAACGGTGAAACTGCCCATTCTAGAAGCTATCATAAGGTACTGTCAAGCCAAGATTAGAGATGGAAGCCTCTGGCTCGTTGTACGATGAGGCAGATCTCTGGGAGTCCAGGTCTTTGCTGGTCAGCCAAAAAGTCATAAAACTGGACAGTGCCACGGTATCTGAGAAAGTAAGGTTGAAAATTGAAGCAAAACCAACACTAAATATGCACACAAAAAAAAAAAAAAAATCTCACAGCCAACACACACATGACACAGCCTAAGACAAACAGTGAGGCAAGGGGCATGTCGAAAGTGAAGGAAATGACATTGAATAATATTAAAGCCCTGTAGGAACAAAGACAAGACAAATACTAAGAATAGACAGAAACGATCTTGACCACCATGGGGATTGAACCCACCACCTCTACGTAAGCACCCATCGCCTCACCATGAAATGAAAGCATGCAACCAACCGAGCTAACAATGCGTAGACTTGTCTTTGTTCTTATAGGGCTTTAATATTATTTAATGTCATTTCCTTCACTAACAAATTTTTTTATTCACAAGATTTCTTCTTAAATAGAAATATGAAATAATATTTTAGCATATATTCACAGTCAAATTTTCATTGATTTCCACATTTGTGTTGTAGTGAAATTTCACTGAATAATGGTCAATTTCATATCTATGTATTTATGACTTGCATGAAAGAAATATACAAGAACTTTGTGTTTTCATTTTACCTTAGAGAAGACACAGACTCAAATTCATCATCCCCAGAGAACTTTTCGTAAGGCACATTGCCAATGATAAGCAACCGTTTGTCAAAATGACAAAACTGGACAGGATGCCTGGAGAAAATGGGAAAGAGGTGCAATATAAGGTAAAATTCATTATTTTTGTGCATGTTTGTTTGTATCATTGAAATATACCCCATCTACCATAGGATATCCCCCCCCCCCCCCTGCTAGACCATATTTATTGGAAAGCAATGGATATGCATAGAAATTAATTCCTAAACGAGTTTGTATCAGTAGTTTGGGTGTATCCCTGTTCAAAGTATAGGCTGGTTCAATCGGATGATAGAATGTAGAATGTGAGTAAGGACAAAATCATCAGCCTGAAGACTGAATTGAAGTTACTGTGTGTACTGATCATCTCTATATTCTTGTATGCTTGTGAGTCCTAGACATTAACAGTCGACTTGTAGAGAATAATCCAGGCAGTGAATGTGAGATGCTACAGCAGGACCATAAAGCAATCCACAAATGATTATGAAAACCTTTTCACCACCATCAAGAAGAGAAACTTAAATGGTATGGCCATGTAACAAGAACCGATGGCCTTTCTAAGACGATTCTATAGGGAACAGTCCAGAAAAAGGAAGACAAGGAAGAAATGGGCTGCCTGACAACATCATGGCGTGGACCCAGAAGACCTTTGCTGAAACCCAGGCCCTGGCACATGATCGGCATGGTTTGATAACGATGAGATGCACCTATCACCGCAGTGCCCCCATGATCATTCCGGTCAAGGGACCATTGGACATTCCCGGTCAAGGGACCATTGGACATTCCGGTCAAGAGACCATTGGACATTCCTGGTCAAGGGACCATTGGACATTCCCGGTCAAGGGACCATTGGGCATTCCTGGTCAAGGGACCATTGGAGCAGTGAGTGAAACAACGCTAAAGGACCTGAAGGGCCTACTAAACACAAAGACACAGACGTGCATCTCACCTGTTGTGAATTTCCCACAGCTTTCGCCCCATCGCTGATCCCAAAGCATAAAATCGAAACCAGCTTGCGTCGCCAGACACCACTTTGACGTCTCGTCCATCTGTACACTCGTCACTTTGGCACTGTGACCTGCCAGGGTTTGAATGGGAGTGTTCTGGGCTTGAGCATCAAAAAGTCGCACTCTATCAAAAGTATATGGAAGAATTATCTTACTTCATAATTCATTATCAAATAATACTAACACTTACAAAGACAAAATGATAATAAAAACAATAATAATTGATTTGCATAGCCCCTGAATTAAATCATCCGTGTAAAATGCTGAGACAGGCATTACAGCTGGCAGCGTGAAAAGACAAACACTACTGTTATAATTGATAAGAAGTACATGCAGCTTTTCTAGCAGTTCTGACATCTTATGACTATAGAATTATGTGTTTTCATTTTTCCCCCGAAAAGTTGCCTCAGCGCACTTACGTGGTTAGAATTTGACATCAACAATATGTAGGCCGTCTAATATTACCTGAGAGATATAAGATTGTGGATAGGTCCCAAAGCATAGAGTGATAGAGGTGGTTCACTTGACTATGTTACTTGTGCATTGGCTTCAGTCTCGGGAAAATTGGGGTCGGCAATTCTGTCAAAATCATTGTAGCTTTCTTCGGATGTCAGCCAGAGATATATTTTTTTAATGACTTAGCTAATCACGGCAGTATTAAAAGAATTATGCTGGCTCCCAGTTACTTACTGGATAAATTTTATATTTCTTTCTCATGGCTACACATGTTTAAAGAATCTGTTTTGATGGTTTTCTTGTATGTAGAAATGGCTTGTAGTAGTTTAAGTTAAAACTGTTTGAACACACATTGCCAGTTGACAATGAAAATGTCATTGGTTTCTTGCCCAATATGAAAAAAAAACCTTCAGCACGACTTGCTCATAAGATATTTTTTCACTCATACCAAGTAAAGAGCAAAAATGCTTACTACAACTAGTCATTTCAGCAAAGGTCTTCTCGGTCTTTACATCACAGACCTTTTGACTATCTACACCCCGACAAGAAACCTAAAATCAAACAATGATAAAACTTGCAAAATCAGTGAACAATTTTTAAATTCTTGGCTCCCCATTTATTGGAACTCTCTCCCCACACAGATTAGGTATGCTAGCTCACTAACGACCTTTAAATCAGGACTAAAATTCCATCTTTTTACGCTGTCAGGCATTTGATTATGACTACGTTTTATCATACTATGTGCATATATTATATATTATCATTACCCTGTTGTTCTGCTGCCATTGTAAAGCACTTAGAATTTGTTTTTTAAGGGGTAAAAGCACCTAGAGTCGTCTGTTTTCTGTGGGGTAAAAGCTGTATAAATGCCATTTATTATTATTATTATTATTATGTTGTTCTGCTGCCATTGTAAAGCACCTAGAGTCGTCTGTTTTCTGTGGGGTAAACTTAGAATCTGTTTCTGTATAAATGCCATTTACTATTATTATTATTATTATGTTGTTCTGCTGCACTTATTGTTTTAAAGCCATTTACTATAGAATCTGTTTTCTAAGGGGGGTAAGCGCTGTATAAGTGCCATTTACTATTATTACTATATGGACCTATCCATTATGTTGTTCTGCTGGCATTGTAAAGCACTTAGAATCTGTTTTCTGTAGGGTAAAGCGCTGTATAAGTGCCATTTACTATTATTATTATTATTATGTTGTTCTATTGTAAAGTACTTATTATTATTATTATGTTGTTCTGCTGGCATTGTAAAGCACTTAGAATCTGTTTTATGTGGGGTAAAGCGCTGTATAAGTGCCATTTATTATTATTACTATTTCTAGTGGACCTATCCATTATAATTTATGAATCAAAGTCTGAACCATGCTGCAAGGATGACTTTCTCATGACACAGCTGAAAAATCGGGTATGAACATAAAGTTCATCTGTCATATCTTGATGATTGCTGTGTCACAACGGTGATAATTTTCACATTTTGAGTAAAAGTTACCTTGAATTGAATTGAATCGAATTGAATGCATTTTGTTCTCCACGAAAGGAATGGTCTTTGTTACAGTGAGTACATGCAACGTAGAATAAGTATAAACTACAGACACTATGAAACATTTAATTGCACATTACGAGTAATTCATTAAATTTAGCATAATAATATAACACAATTAACAGGATCAGTACAAAAATATCAATGACAGTGACAACAATGATGACAGTCATAGGTGTGATCAAGATGGTTTTGATGAGGATGAATCTACAATGATGATGTTTGATGATGATGATGATGGTAATGATGATGATGATGATGATGATGATGATAAATTATGACTAATTAAAGACATACTTTCTGTCACCACTTCCTGTAACGAGCAGATTCGGCAATCCCTGTGGCATATGCATGCTTGAAATGATCCAGGTGTGACCTTTCATGCTGGTTTTCAGTTTTATGACGTTAATGTCGTAAATATTAACCTGGGAGAATAGAAACAAAACAAAACAAAACGATTATTTCCAATATTCTTCAAAACACCTAATAAAAGGCTATTTATGTAAGTCTTAGGAATGCAATCAGGCATCATTTAGCTATCATATCTAAATTGAGTAAACAATGAAAAAATCCTTGAAAGAATAAAAGGTCCTATCACAACTATAACTGATGGTATTCAAAGGAGGTGGATGCTATCACAACATCAGATGTACTATAACTATAACTGATGGTATTCCAAAGGAGGTGGATGCTATCACAACACCAGATGTACTATAACTGATGGTATTCCAAAGGAGGTGGATGCTATAACAACACCAGATGTACTATAACTGATGCTACCACAACACCAGATGTACTATAACTGATGGTATTCCAAAGGAGGTGGATGCTATCACAACACCAGATGTACTATAACTGATGGTATTCCAAAGGAGGTGGATGCTATCACAACACCAGATGTACTATAACTGATGGTATTCCAAAGGAGGAGGATGCTATCACAACACCAGATGTACTATAACTGATGGTATTCCAAAGGAGGTGGATGCTATCACAACACCAGATGTACTATAACTGATGGTATTCCACAGGAGGTGGATGCTATCACAACACCAGATACACTATAACTGATGGTATTCCAAAAGGAGATGGATGCTATCACAACACCAGATGTACTATAACTGATGGTATTCCAAAGGAGGTGGATGCTGTCACAACACCAGATGTACTATAACTGATGGTATTCCAAGGAGGTGGATGCTATAACAACACCAGATGTACTATAACTGATGGTATTCCAAGGAGGTGGATGCTATCACAACAC
Source organism: Doris montereyensis (assembly GCA_037039925.1). NCBI lineage: Eukaryota > Metazoa > Mollusca > Gastropoda > Nudibranchia > Dorididae > Doris > Doris montereyensis. The sequence goes on along the minus strand of JAXRKP010000296.1, from coordinate 33,563 downwards.
CAGATGTACTATAACTGATGCTATCACAACACCAGATGTACTATAACTGATGCTATCACAACACCAGATGTACTATAACTGATGGTATTCCAAAGGAAGTGGATGCTATCACAACACCAGATGTACTATAACTGATGGTATTCCAAAGGAAGTGGATGCTATCACAACACCAGATGTACTATAACTGATGGTATTCCAAAGGAAGTGGATGCTATCACAACACCAGATGTACTATACAGGGTTTCTTTCTTTCTTTCTTTTTTTTTTTTACAAAGTTATGGGAGGAAGAGTGGAAGGGAGGTGACATAGCTAAACTACCAAAGAAGGAGATCTCAGAAATTACAACAACTACAGACGAAAAAACATTCCAACTGCATGCAAATCCAGCAAAGTGTTTAGTGTGAGTTGATAGTTTTGTAATTTTGCATTAGTGTACTCAAATGCAATCAACAAATTTGCTTAAAAAAACTCCAAACAACAGCAACTCACACAAAAAACTCTTCTAATATGAAGAAGTGGTTGAATAAATGGGAAAAAGTGGGGAAAAGAAAACGTAGAAGAAGGAGCATCTGTTTATCTTAACAAAACCCACAACAAAACGCAACAACAACCCAGAAGCATAAATAAAAGAGATTTTTATTTTCAGATCTACTTATATATGGTATACGTACCCTGATCTCAATTGACGGGACCGTGGTCATGTTGAAGCCAACCCCCAACTTCCACACACTTTGGTCTGACAGTGGTGCATGTGACAGGAGCCATGATTATTGAGTGAACCTGAAGTCATGCAGATGAAATGTAGATAATAATAATAATAATAATAATATAATAATAATAATAATAATAATAATAACAATAATAATAATAATAATCATAATAATAATTTAAATAATAATAATAATAATAATAATAACAATAATAATAACAATAATCATAATAATAATATCAATACTATAATAATAATAATAATAACAATAATAATAATAATAATAATAATAATAATAATAATAATAATAATAATCATAATAATAATATCAATACTATAATAATAATAATAATAACAATAATAATAATAATAATAATAATAATAATAATAATAATATTAAATAATAATAATATTAATATTAATAATAATAATAATAATAATAATAATAATAATAATAATAATAATAATAATAATAATATCCTGGGCAGTGGAAAGGTAAGCACTTGTACAGGGATTAGGTGATCCTGCCCTCCACAGGTCTCCTGCTGCCTTGCAGGCGGGTCTTGGCTGACCAAAGGCTAAGGAAGTTAACCTTGACAAAAAATAACAACCTGCTGCCTTGCAGGCTGGTCTTGGTTGATCAAAGGTTTCAGGAGTTAACCGCTAAAGGAGTTAGCCCTGACAGAAAATAACAAGGCCGGTTTACTTGTTCATCCGTCCATAAAGAACAATGATTTTGGTGTTTAGAGAGGTCTTTGAGTTTTGCCTTGGTACCATTTCAATTGGAGATTTAAAACCTGAGAGACCAAGATTATTAGTGAAGACTGGCCCTCTAGAAATATTCCATTTCTTATTAACATATTTAAGCGCAAATCATCTTATAACATAACACCCCTCCCCCCCCCCCCCCCCCAAACCCAACAAAAAAAACAAAACAAAAACGCCCGTGAAATAACAGTCTTAAAAGTACCTCTTTAAAGTTCATCTCATCATGGGATGCGTTGGGTGCTACACGTGTTATGTCTGAATGGGGATCGAAATCTTTCAGCCAAACAGAGTCAGTGGTTGAAATAAGTAAATACGGTTTGAGTCATTCAAATGACTTCCTGTAACCACAGTAGATTTGACACCTGTAAGACATGATATAGATGATTTTCTTTAAAACTGTAAACGCCACAATATAAATCACATCATTCTTTGAAAATAATCAAAAATAAGAAAACGTATGCAAAAGACACTGTAGTTTTTATCAATCTATATACATATATATATATATATATATATATATACATACATTATATGCAAATGGAGCAGAAATATTTAGTGATCATCCTTAGTGATTGCCAAAATGAGATTACTGACTGAAGAAAACAAACAGAAAAGGAAAGAGAAGAAAGCTACTAAACTCAAAATAGAGGAACTAAATAAACCAATAGTAAAACAGGTATACCAAATTAGGATAAAAAGATTTATCAGTGAAAGACAGATGGATCTGAATGATAGCACAATAGAAGAAAAGTGGCAGATGTATAAAAAAACACTCATCAGTTGTACTGGAGAGGTCTGTGGTAGGAAACAAATTAAAGGAGACAGGAAAAAACAGCATGGTGGAATGAGAATGTCAAGACTAAGATCAAAGAAAAGAAGGATGCCTGGAAAAAATACCTGCAAACAAAGAGACCAGAGGATAGGATAGATTGCGTGAAATCAAAAGCTGATATCTGGGTTGGGGGGGTGGGTGGGTGGGTTGATGAAGCGCATGAGAAAGAGCAAAGCATGCCCAATACGACAAATTAAGAATGCTAAAGGAAAAAATCATAAAAGAAGAGAAAGTATTTTCAACAATTATATAATCCCTCAGAACGTATAAAAACAAGGAGTAAAGATCAATTATTAAGAGTAACAAGTAATCGAGATGAGACAGCTGAAGATGTAGTATATCAATGGAAGAAATCCAAACAGCTATAAGAAAAGTGAAATTAGGAAAAGCCCCAGGAGCAGATCAACTTTATCCAGAAATGATTAAAAACCAAAAGGAGGGCCAGACAAACTAAATTCAAAAAGCCAGACGACTGGAAAAAGGAACGCTAGAATACATAAGAAAGGATCAACTATGGAATGCTCAGGAAAAGTATATGCCAGATAAAATGAGACTTAAAAATTGAAGAACATCAAGAGACAAACCATAGAAGACAGTCACTACTACCAGACAACAAGTCAAGGCCAGACGACTGGAAAGGAACGCGGTACTAAACCAGGAAAGGATCAACTATGGAATGCTCCATCACGAAAAGTTATGCCAGGATACTGGAAATAGACTAAGGAAAAGAGTTTCAGATTGAAGAACATCACGAGTGGATTTAAACCAGGAAGAATGGATTTAAACCAGGATTTTCCTCATTTCTCCATTAGCTTAGGTTTTCCTAAAAATAAATACAGTGTCTCCAATATACATACTTTACAAGGTAAATACAGACTTGGGGACTCAGTACTAAATACGCTTTCTACGTACTGGTTGGCAGCTATGGGAATGCACAAATAGACGTCCTTCAAAATCACCAAATGTCAACTTACAGTATTCTTCATATTGAAGTCGGCTAGCATTCTACCCTCCTCACTGACAGCCGCCACATGAACCCTGGTGTTCTGAGATGCAGCTACCACAGAGTGGCTTTGTCCACATCTTGAACGCAGAGACTTGATACATGGGGATTGTTGAAGGTGACGGTGTGAATTGGGTCAGTGCTGACATCATTCCACCAAGATGTCTACAAAACCTATGGGAAATGTCAAAGATAATATTTGAAGGGGTCATTTCAATAGTGTGCCAAAGTTGCAATTACATCATTTAGAGAAAAGTGCCAAAAACCATGGATTTTGGCACTGTTGGCTTTTAAATTCCAAATTTTAAGCAGTATTTTGATTGTATCATTTTCATGCTTTTCAGGAAGCACTATTTCATTTTATACCTAGGATTATCTCTCTCTTATTTTTCACGAAAATGGACATAGGCACAGTGTTGAAATGACCCCTCCAATTTAATGTTGCGCAATGCAAAAAATGTATCAAAAGAAAATTTAATATTGATGAACGAATTTGAATCTTTCAAGATTAGTGCATGATGGTTGTGAAAAACAAAACATCATCAAAGATACCCAGGTGAGTGTATTTTCCTTAAATATTTATTTTGCCCTTTTGATATCAAATTCAATAAAACTATTTTCCAATACATAGAAAGGAAGTGAACGCTAAGAAACTCTTATCCTGCACAGTTCACATAAAATCAGTATTTTGGGATGTTAAAAAGTAAATTCCTTCAAGGCCGTTATGACCCATACAGTCGGAACCTATCCTGGTTTCAATAGCGTGAAGGGTAAAAATAATCACCTCCTGGCCAGGACGCTAGTCTGACCCAGGTTTTTACTCCCAAGCTAGTGCTTGTACAAATTTGCACCTGGGTAGAGTGGGGAAAATGCATGGTAAATGTCTTTCTCAAGGAACGCAACATTAGACCTAGCTTTGCTAGATTCAAACTCAGGATCTCATGATCCCCAGTCCGGCTGCCTAACTGATCGGCCAATAACGCCACTATTGCTCGATGTTACATGACAGAAAAATCCAAAGTCTGTAAACTCACACAGAGATCATCATTCCCAACATTTGAAAAAAAAAAAATTCATCAAAACTAAACAGAACAAACTTATTTACTTCAATGAACGTATATAATATGCATGATGTCGTATATTCTTAAAATTTAATATGATAACGCTTACCATGTTTAAATGACGAGAACGTAATTTGAGCTGTTGTTTTCAGGTGCTTTATTTCATTGTGGATCCTTCCAAGGTCTTCAGCACTCTCATCAATAACCATGGACTTATTGCTGGCACTAAATGTGCATGAATCACCAGACAGTGTATTCCAGGATTTGATGCAACAGTTTGTATATCTAAAACAGAGAGTTAATAAAGAACAGATAAGCAAGAAATTTTTTAAAATTTGATCTGATTTACCCACATCCATAACTAAGGTGATCTCGGGTGATTTTTGGTAGGATTTAAAATTTTTCTCCGGGCTACCCTGTAAACAACGAAGGGATCCTTAATGTGCACAGAGTGGTGTGATCTGCACACAGGACCTCTTTTTACCATCCGTCTCCGATGGGACTAGGTGTCGATCCACCTACCTGGACCAGGGGGTAGATTTTACCCCCAAAAAAAGAGACAATTTTTCAACCTTTGGTGGTAATCCAGAGGCAAGGTGTCGGCTTCTCAACCAAAAGGTAGAGAGTCAAGTAAGGAGCAGAAGAAACATTGAAAAATACTAAATGCAGCAATTACAACTTAACTAGGGTAAAATTTATGGTTGCTGCTTTTGCTGAATTCCTCATGGATGTTTGGTGTAGGTTTAAATATCTTAATACTTACTAACTGTATGTCCCTGGCGACGTCTGGGTCAATTTTTTATCTTCTAAATTAAATTTTTGTTTAATCTATTCTGAGCATGAGTTGAATAATAAACACTGTCATTAGATTCCACTTCAATTTGTGATTTTATCCTAGAAACATTGTGCTCTAAATTTGGAATTTGGCTTTTAAAACCCTTTGCATACATCGAGAATGAAACTTACACCCTGCTTGGGTTTTATCAACATTCTAGAACTTAAGTTTGACATGTAAAAGAAAAGAACATTGAAATGATCCATACCACTTTGCATTAGCAACAAAAAACAGTTGACAGAAATGGACTTCAGACAAACAAGTTTTTCCCTAACACAAACATAAGACGTCGGTAGCTCAGTTGCTATAGGATCTGACTACCACACAGCAGGGAGGCCTGAGCTCGATTCCCAGTCTGGGCAATATTCTCTGGCCCTCCAGTAAAATAGGTAGCTAGGCCTTTTCAAATTAAAAGAAAGTAAAAGCGGCGTGGAAAGCTATGGCAAAGTAACACATTATGCCAAATATGTCAAGTAAAATAGGGACGTTACTCCCGATTCTCACACGCTCTACTCTGGGACTTTACTGCTGATTTTTTTTAGGCTCAACTTTGGGTATGGAGATTACTTTTTTTAACTGCTGATTTTCTTACGCTCAACTTTGAGTATGGAGATTACTTTTTTAACTGCTGATTTTCTTACGCTCAACTTTGAGTATGGAGATTACTTTTTTAACTGCTGATTTTCTTACGCTCAATTTTGGGTATGGAACTTACTTTACTTTCAGCTGATTTTCTTGCGCTCCAGTCTGGGTATGGAGACTGCAGAACTAAAATAGCTATGTCCGTAAGTGTGCCATGTCCATTATGACAGAAATTTTGTTAAATGCCCAAGGAAACAAATTTTATGGAAACTG
>JAXRKP010000296.1:12500-22500 GCA_037039925.1 Doris montereyensis | reverse complement strand
CCCAATGAGTACTATCAAAGAAACACACATTCCCAAACGGTCACAGGTGTCAGTCCACTTGGCTGTCTTCCGCGATGTTTCTGTTCTACTTGATGGTCCACCACCGAACCAGTCTGACAACTGTTCCACTTGACAGGAAGTAGGGGATGGCAGGGCGGCTATGGAGGTGGAAGGATTCAGCCTTCAGGGATGATGATAGATTTTACGAAAGGTAAATCTGTTGTGATGTTATAGATAACTCTAGTGATTAAAATAAAATGAAAAAAAAGTGCCGTCTGAGCAGGCATTGAATACTGTTGCGCCTGGCATTTTAATGTCTTCGAGAAAAGGAACAATGACGGTGAAAGTCGCAAACCGTGTGAGTCTAAAATTAGAAGCACAATTTTTGTCTCCTTTTTAATATTAGGAAGCCACTATGCTTCGTCTAGTTAGGATGAGCAATCTGTGTATCCCTATTGAGTCTAGATGTAGTATTTGATTCACCTTATGCACCGTGTATATGTCTGTGAAAATAGATTAATAAATGCAGCATCATTTTCTTTGATATTTTAGAAAACAGCGAAATTGGACTTAACGGTTTGCGACTTTCACCGTCGATATATAGACTATCATCAAATCTGTTGTGGTCATATTTTGTCTTACAGTGGGTGGTTGTTTTCCTGTTAATAGCAGATCTAGCTAGGCCTATGTTACCATGGCTGTGTTGTTGTAAGGAAATTTTGGATATTCCTTGGCATGATCAACAAATCAAAATGCACAATTTATACAAATAAATCACATTTGTTACAAGATGGGCGATTTTTAGTTGAATTAGATATCTTTTCCCGCCATAGGATGATGATATAGACTATAGATCTAGATCTATTTATTTACACAAATACTCAAATAGATTCCTTTATTAGTTACATTGTCTACATACTACATGACCTCTACTTCTGGTCCATAGGTAGCCGTACTGAGCATACTGATGTTAGACCACCCAGGTACTAAATCTAGATTATAGATATAGATGTACTCATAATTCATCATCATCATTAAATAGAATATAGAATCTAGATCTAGAGTCTAGTACTAGTAGATACTACTACTAGTAGTAGTACTAGTATCTAGATTCTTGATTCTAGATCTCATTGATTTCTTGATTTTTTCCATTTCCTCACAAAAATGGTCTAGATAATCTAAATATAGTTTGTGGTGACGATGAGAAAGTTATACCGAGCGTAAAATGTCGTGGGGCAACAGCAAGTCTGTCGTATTCTGCCTTGCCATTTATTGAGGATCTAACTAGAGCTAGCTTTAATTTTGGCTGAAAGCTGAAGCGGTTTGATTACATTGCCAACGATTTACGAACGAGATGAATCCAAATTCTTCAATTTGATGGTGAAATGTGAAACGAAATCATATGAAGTAGAGTAGATGTAGATTAGATAAATTCTAGTCTTGAGTTCAAACGATAAAATATAAAAAGTTAAAATGGATAGATAAATTAATAAAAAAAATGTAATACTTGGTAATTTATTATATTCAATAAACATACGAATGTCTTTTACACTCTTTCAGTAGATCAAATGTTTTGTGGCAAGTTGCTATTTAGAGAGTTCGATGTTTATAATTGTTTTTAAATGTTTCAGAAATAGTCGATAAAATGGAACCAAACCAAAAGTAAAAGTAGAATTTGCCGTGTTACACAAGAGTTTTTTTTCAAGGTTTTTTGTTATCCCCAAATTTACGAGTTTCTCTTAAAAACTAGATCTAGATAGATCTATATATCTGCATCTAGGTTTATTAGAATGTAGATCTTGATGTAGAAAGCCAAAACCAACAAATACAGTCTTAAGGTTATGATAAAAGACATATTCTCACGAAATATTTGTTTTAAAATCTTAAAATGTCATGATCTTTTAATGATATTATTATCTATGATTACTTAATAATTCCCGTATACAAATTTATCTTACTAATTTGTATAGCAAATTGTTTTATAGCTTTTTAAGATCAGTAGGCCTACCACCTATGACATTCTTAATTTTGTTTTGGGTAAGTGTGGTATGCTCGTATGTGTAATTGTAAAGCGCATTGAGCCTTGGGTATTGCCGCCCCTGTTTTAATGTCTCTAAAATTGCAAATTGGAGAACACTAGAGTTAGATCTGGGTCTTATAAAGTCTAGATCTATGTAGAGAAGTTATTAGATCTAGATCTAGAATCTAGATCAGATCTATGTATCTCATCATCATGTATTTTGGCTATAGATCTAGATCTCTATAAGATTAGAATCTAAATCTAGACCTAAATTCTAGCTCTAGATCTAGTTAGATCTAGAGATAAATCTAGATCTATTAGTTAGTATAATAGACAGGCAGATCAAATGGTATATTTATATTCTAGATTAATTAATTTAAATTATAAATATCAAACTAGATCCATAATATCAATAAACAATACATCTTAATATCTACACTCTAGATTTGAATGTAGATCTTGATCTAAATCTAGACAGACATAGATCTAGATCAAAGATCTGATGATATTTTATAAAACGACTAATGTTACATACCAAACATGTGTATGACAAAGCTGGGATGCGCAAGTTAGTCCTTCATTATATATATACCGCAAGTGAACCTTTTTAGAAAAAGAGATAGGTTCTAGATCTAAATGAAAGACAGAAAAAAAGAAAAATAATGAAAACATTATTTACTTCTAGAGTGGTCTAACGTCAATAAATCTACCTAAGGACCAGAAGAAGAGGGCATTTAAAAAAAGTATACGGAGCCTAGTGTTTGTGTCAATAAATCATCCTATGGCACTGGAAGATAAAAAATAGTCCATCTTGTAATAAATATGACTCGTTTGTATTTGATTGGTTGATGCCAACGAATGTCTCAAATTTCCGCTATAACATCAATACGGCCACTGTAACATCAGCTTAGCTACATTAGCAGCAAAACACCCACCCACTTAAAGAAACAATATGATCACAACAGATTCTTGTTAGTTATTGTATGGAACAAACACCATTTCATTTGTATTGAAATGGGAGGTTTTATTGTTCAAATAAAAAGAACTTTTATTGAAATAAAGAGTATTTTTAACAGACACATCAAACAGAACTGACTGGCTGTACTCATTATATAACCGTGTTGACGTTACAGCACTCTAGATCTCGAAAAATATTTTGTCACAATCCCTAATGGCTTAACTTCTTTCCCTTATATCCAAACCCATCTCCCCCTGCTCTTCTTAGTTGTGCATGCGCAGAAGTATTTTGAGCTCTGTGAGACATCGAAGCATGTTTCCATGTTTCGATTTTGCAGTATATGTACCCACTTTGAAAAGAAATCTAGTTTGTTTACCGAACAATTAATTCACATTGCATGAAATACACCTTTAAACAAAACTGACACTCACCTGAATTTATGATCAGTAATTTTAACAAAACTGACACCGATTTTGGCCTCAAACCCCCCACTTCCATTTTTCAATCACTCTCTTTAGCTAATAAACTTGATCTCTTCACATTTTGAGTTATACTGTGAAATGTATTATATAACATCTAACTATAATGAAGTTTCGTTCAAACTTTGTTACATGTAATATTTCACTTTATTTTCATTTAAACAGTTGACACTGCTGAATCATGGGGAATTTCTTTCAAGTGTTTTTTATTTCATGAACTTGAGGACTCAATCAAAAGTGGAAGAGGGCATTGCATGAATGACGAAAATAAGTTCTAAATACTGCTCAAAACAAATATTTACCGCCGGCATATACAATTACATCTGATCTCTGTGATAAATTCATTTTTGTGTCTCAAGAGAAAGATGAAGTGTAATATCTTGCTCCGCACGTATGCCAGCAATAACAATATGCTCTTGCTGCAAACTCTGAGATGGCAGAATGAGCTAATAAAACACAATTTTAGTCAATTCATACCAGCGTACGAAAAGGCCACAGAAAATGACCTTCACAACCTTCAACGGTTTTTAGACCAAAGCAAAAAACTGTTCATCCTTACTGGTGCGGGAGTTTCCACTGAAAGTGGCATCCCAGACTATCGATCGGAGGGAGTCGGGCTCTATGCCACCAGCACCAGCCGACCTGTACAGTATGTAGACTTTTTGAAAAACGCTGCCATACGTCAGCGCTACTGGGCACGAAATTACATCGGATGGCCGAAATTTTCATCTCATTTTCCAAACAGAATACACTACTGTTTAAGTGACTGGGAAAGGAAAGGCCTTATCCACTGGCTGGTGACCCAAAACGTAGACGGGCTTCATCACAAGGCGGGATCTCATCGCGTGACTGAACTACATGGCAGTGCTCACAGAGTGGTGTGTTTGTCCTGTTCACTTAGACTGAGACGAACTGCCATGCAGGATATGATCAAGATGGAGAATCCAGATTGGACCGCTGATGCTTTGAGTGTTGGACCAGATGGGGATGTTGACTTGAATACGAATAAGATCCTCAGATTCAAGGTGAAATTTCAAAAAGTGCCATTTGATTTAAGATACAACTGTAAATACTGTTTCATCTTGTCTTTGTGAGTTCTTTTTGTCCCATGAACAACAGAGAGAAACAAAGAAAAGGAAAGCATGAAATAAGTTCATCGTTTTTAAAGGAAAATTCATTTAGTCACATCAAATGACAGAAATTCTCATCCATTATTACATGTAATATATCTATAATAAAGGTATGTTTGTTAGCATGCATGCCTAGATGATGGTATTTCAGCAATAGATTTCTCCTTGTTTTTGTCTTTTTGCAGGTTCCTGTATGCCCAAATTGCGATGGAGTTTTAAAGCCAGAGATTACATTCTTTGGTGACAATATACCCAAGGGGACAGTTCACATGCTGATAGAGAAGATGCTTCAATGTGATGGTGTTCTTGTCTTAGGGTCTTCTCTTGAGGTAAAATTTTACAATGCTTAAATTGTCATCATACATGTACAGTCGGTCAAACTCCCCTTAATCCAAATCGTGCGTGAACAGGCACAGAATTTGATTCAACCAGGAATTTAGATTAGCCAAACATGACTTATTTATTTCTGTCTGCCTCTTCCCCCCCCCCCCTTCTCTCTCTCTCTCTCTCTCTTCTCTCTCTCTCTCTCTCTCTCTCTATCATCGTTGATTCATTGTTTACTACAAGCCTCAACTAGATGAAAAATCGATGAGGCCTACAACATGTTTTATTCGTTAAGTACAAAGCTGTTCAATATTTGGACATAAAAAGGTGATGGAGTCGGTAAGCCTTTGTTATTACAAGGGGGAACTCCCAGTAGTCCAGAGGCAAGGTGTTGGCCTCTCAACCAAAAGGTAGAAGGTTTGAGCCTCGTTACTGGTTGAAAATCTTTCTTAATTTTTTTTCGAGCAAAATCCAGGCCCAGGTAGGTGGATCAACACCTAGTCCCATCGGAGACGGATGATAAAAAGGAGGTCCCGTGTGCAGATAACACTCTGTGCACGTTAAAGATCCTATGGCTGTTTACAAGGCAGTCTGTGCAAAATCAAAAATTCTACAAAACCCCGAAATCACCTTAGTTGTGGATGTGGGTAAATCAAATGAAATCAAATTGTTATTACAATTAAATGTTCCGTTTCACGATCTTTTACTTTTGCTTTTGGTTCCATTTTCTTTTTTTTTAAAGGTATACTCTGGGTACAGATTTGTGACAAGAGCTAGCAACCACAGATTGAAAATAGCAATCGTGAACATTGGACCAACAAGGGGAGACAAGCACGCTGATATTAAAATAGGTGGCAACTGTGGAGATGTTTTAGAAAAAATGAAGGTTTTACAATAACAGTTACAGCTTTGAAATAATATAGTTTGTAGCAATTAAGTCGATGTTTATCCCAAGTTCTTGCCCCTGGCAATGTAACTATCAGGAAAAACAATGGATATCTTTGGAAGAGCACACACATGCACAATCGACCAGAGGAGAGGTTTTAAAAAAATTGTACAATGTACAAGTACAATTTGCATATCGAAAGCTGAAAATAGCAAACCATGTAAGTCTAAAAGTAGTAACTCCTTGTTTTTCACTTTTTTCACTTCAGGAAGCCCTTATGCGTCGGCTAGTTAGGATTCCGTGGCACAAGAACCAATAGAAACCCGTATAATAACCATATGAGCAATCCGTGTATCCCTATTGATTCTAGTTTTTGACACTTGCAAACCATGCATGTCTGTGAAAATAGATTAAAATGTGCAGCATCTTCTTTGATTTTCTCCAAACATCCAAAATTGGACACGCAGTTTGCGACTTTCACGTCAATACATCTGATAAAAAAGTACATACTTTCAAAAGTGAATAACTTGAAGGAGACTCATCATAAAATATAAAGAAAGCCACATTTACTAAAGTTTTGTCTGATATCGATATAAAATATTGAGTTAATCTGCTTTGTAGCAAAACAGAAAAACGTAAAAAGTAGTTTTTATTACAGTATGCGGTTTTAAGGTTAATTTGTGAAAGCCTTTAATTTTCGGAAATATGACTATTCAAAAGCTCTAAACAACCTTCAAAAAGGAAAATTATGCTATTAATGTTATAGAAATCATAGCTGACAGATAGAATACAATCTTCTTTTGATTTTGATTTAATCTTATGCTCAAAGTGGCCTCCATTTAAACAAAGGTCTATCCACTTTACAAAATAGTCTAGCGTGCACATATCGGTAGTGACCGTTCTATTGACACGTTTGATTAAGAGTGACATGTTTGAATCGAATGACACGATTGATTCGAATGACACTTTTTGATTCAAATGACATGATTGATTTGAATGTTGCGTTTGATTTTTGTCTTTTAGATAAGATAAAATATATCGTTCTTGTCCCAAAATATAGGCACGTTTGCTTGGTGGTGCATAAAGTTTCACAGTAAAACAAAATACACATGTACAAGGGTAATAAGGCATGATAATTATAATGCATGTTATACAACAGTTCCAGGTTAAAAAAGCAGAAATCTTTCTAGATCTAGTACAATGACAAGAATGACATAAATGTTTAGATGAAAGTCTAACAACTTCATGTACAATGCAGTGTTATTGTTTAGATGAAAGTCTAACAACTACATGTACAATGCAGTGTTATTGTTTAGATGAAAGTCTAACAACAATGTACAATGCTACTAACAACTGTACAATGCAGTGTTATTGTTTAGATGAAAGTCTAACAACTATGTACAATGTGTTATTGTTTAGATGAAAAGTCAATGCAGTGTTATTGTTTAGATGAAAGTCTAACAACTATGTACAATGCAGTGTTATTGTTTAGATGAAAGTCAATGCAATGTGTTATTGTTTAGATGAAAGTCTAACAACTACATGTACAATGCAGTGTTATTGTTTAGATGAAAGTCTAACAACTACATGTACAATGCAGTGTTATTGTTTAGATGAAAGTCTAACAACTTCATGTACAATGCAGTGTTATTGTTTAGATGAAAGTCTAACAACTACATGTACAATGCAGTTTATTGTTTAGATGAAAGTCTAACAACTTCATGTACAATGCAGTGTTATTGTTTAGATGAAGAATCTAACAACTACATGTACAATGCAGTGTTATTGTTTAGATGAAAGTCTAACAACTACATGTACAATGCAGTGTTATTGTTTAGATGAAAGTCAATTGTACAATGCATTTATTGTTTAGATGAAAGTCTAACAACTTCAACAATGCAGTGTTATTGTTTAGATGAAAGTCTAACAACTACATGTACAATGCAGTGTTATTGTTTAGTGTTGACGGTGATATAATGTCATATCATTTGCATTTTTTTTGATCTTTTCCTATGGCAAAGCAAGTGAGTATGGGTCAACTAGAGCTATTGTGACAATTTTATTTGGGATCTTAATACATGTATGTATATATGGGTTGAGTCCTTAAAGGTGGGGGGGGGGGAGGGGGAGGGTCCTGGAGTGAAAATGTTTCCGTTTGACCTTATCAATTTGACTTATGTTTAGGTGTAATGGGCATGGTGTACTGAGTTGAAATATGTTGTTGTTTTTTTCCTACGGCTTCCGGTTGCCATGGAAACGGTGGCCATCTTGGATTTTGCCCCAAATTTCACCAACTTCAATATCGATAAGCTTTTTTCATTTTTCAACAAATTTGTTTCAAACTTGGCACACACCTTATCTGATTCAATATCTAATTTGATCAGATCGGATTTTTGTTTCATTAATAAGTTTTGATTTTAGGAATTTTTGAAAATAGCATATGAGAACAATCAAAAATTTACAAAAGTATTGTACAAAAAATTCAATTTTTCCAAAACTATAATACATATCAAAAAAGCATTTGACGATTTCTTTGTTTTCCCCACTCATCATCCATACCAAATTTCATGAAGATACATTAAGAAATAAAAAGGTTGATAGGAAATAATGAACAAAAAGGATATTTTGAGAAAATCGTATTTTCTCTCAGTTTCTGTTATTTGAATACATTTTTCTGCCACAAACCGAAGAAAAGAGCAGGCTAATACTTTGAAACATCATAAAACCTTGAGAGGCTCTCAACTACTTCTTATTGACACTGTTTCAAGTGCACCAGCACCTTTACTCATTTTAAGATGGTGCCTTTTGATAATAGGTGCGCGGAATATGTTCCGTAATTCCGGCCGATCTAAGGCAGTATTCATAATAAATGCTCAATAAGGTTGTTTTGGATAGCGTTTATTGTGACGATCAAAATGAGTACCGACTTACCAACTTTTCGGCTTTTATTGTATTCTAGCTGTGTTGAAAGATAGGCCTGTATTGTTTCTAAAAAATTCGTATAAATTCAAAGAATCGATACTGAGCTTCATTTATGATATCTTTATGACGGGAATGAATTGCTCTATCCACTGGTATGATAGACTAGATTTGTCCCATTTTCGGCAAAAAATGGCATTCCCAGAATCCCCCCCCCCCCCCCCCCAAGATGTTTTATATTTTCTATGAACAATAAATGACATGTGATTCTTTAAGATATGGTTGATTGTTGTTGCTGATTTTGGATGTCCTTTTTGGATGCCCTTTTTACCATTTATTTATCTATCAATCCTATGTATTGTTTCCTGATGTTTTTACCCCAGCCTGTAACTAGCGTAACACAAAAAAACGAATTTGCTTGATTGATAAGACAAATTCGATGTGGTGTTATTTTTGTTTACGTTTTTAAGTTATCTAAAAAAAAGGTCCATTTGTTGGCTTTGGTAAGAATGTTGGATATATGCGGTTGCCATCATTCAAGGGTGTTAATATTAATTATGACCACAAGATATTTGTAATTTTTAACAATTTTTATTTCTTCACTCTTGATGTAGAGCGGAATGATTGGGGATTGCTTATTCTTAAAGTCAATAATTATTTCCTTAGATTTTCTATCATTAGGTAATGAATTATGTTCTTCACAAATTCGTGATCCATTCTTTTTTCTCTTTGTAGTGTAGTTGTTTTCATATTCATTTGTTGAAATTAGTTCTTGAAGTGTCAAGTCATCTGTGATCTTGATTAACTTAATGTTGGTGTATATTGTATACAAGACTGGTGATAGGACACACCCTTGGGGAGCCCTGTGTTTGTATGAACAATAATTGATTTCTTATAATCTTATGAATGTACCTGTATGGGGAGAAAGCAGTCCCACCCTCCCATGAATCTTCTGCTACCTTGCAGGCGAGTCTTGACTGACCAAAGGCTAAGGGAGTTAACCCCGACAGAAATCACAACCTTCTGTATTGCAGGTGGTTTTTGGCTGACCACAGGCTAAAGGAGTTGACCCTGACAGAAAATAACAACCTTCTGCCTAGTAGGCCGACCTTGGTTACCCAAAGGCTAAGGGAGTTAACTCAACAGAAATCACAACCTTCTTCCTTGCATGAGGTTGTTGGCTGACCAAAGGCTAAGGGAGTTAATAATAACTGACAGAAAGTAGAAACTTTCTGCCTTGTAGGCTTGTCTTGGTTGACCAAAGACTAAGGAGTTAACCCTGAC
>JAXRKP010000296.1:2500-7500 GCA_037039925.1 Doris montereyensis | reverse complement strand
TCTAATCAGATTGTTGACCTGTCTGACCATCATTCTAATCAAATTGTTGACCTGTCTGACCATCATTCTAATCAAATTGTTGACCTTTCTGACCATCATTCTAATCAGATTGTTGATGTCTGACCATCATTCTAATCAGATTGTTGACCTGTCTGACCATCATTCTAATCAGATTGTTGACCTGTCTGACCATCATTCTAATCAGATTGTTGACCTGTCTGACCATCATTCTAATCAGATTGTTGACCTGTCTGACCATCATTCTAATCAGATTGTTGACCTGTCTGACCATCATTCTAATCAGATTGTTGACATGTCTGACCATCATTCTAATCAATTGTTGACCATCTGACCATCATTCTAATCAGATTGTTGACATGTCTGACCATCATTCTAATCAAATTGTTGACAGTCTGACCATCATTCTAATCAGATTGTTGACCTGTCTGACCATCATTCTAATCAGATTGTTGACATGTCTGACCATCATTCTAATCAGATTGTTGACCAGTCTGACCATCATTCTAATCAGATTGTTGACCTCATACACAACATTCATCATACACAACCATCATTCTAATCAGATTGTTGACATGTCTGACCATCATTCTAATCAGATTGTTGACATGTCTGACTATCATTCTAATCAGATTGTTGACCTTGTCTGACCATCATTCTAATCAGATTGTTGACCTGTCTGACCATCATTCTAATGAGATGACGATCATTCTAATCAAATTGTTGACCTGACAGACAAACCAAATTGTTGACTGACCATCATTCTAATCAAATGGTTGACCTGTCTGACCATCATTCTAATCAGATTGTTGACCTGTCTGACCATCATTCTTATCAATTGTTGACCAGACTGACCATCATTCTAATCAAATTGTTGACCTAGTCTGACCATCATTCTAATCAAATTGTTGACCAGTCTGACCATCATTCTAATCAAATTGTTGACCTGTCTGACCATCATTCTAACTAATCAGATTGTTGACCAGTCTGACCATCATTCTAATCAGATTGTTGACCTAGTCTGACCATCATTCTTATCAAATTGTTGACCAGTCTGAACATCATTCTAATCAAATTGTAGACCAGTCTGACCATCATTCTAATCAGATTGTTGACCTGTCTGACCATCATTCTAATCAGATTGTTGACCTGTCTGACCATCATTCTAATCAAATTGTTGACCTGTCTGACCCATCATTCTAACCAGATTGTTGACTAGTCTGACCATTATTCTAATCAGATTGTTGACATGTCTGACCATCATTCTAATCAGATTGTTGACATTTCTGACGATCATTCTAATCAGATTGTTGACCTGTCTGACCATCATTCTAATCAGATTGTTGACCTGTCTGACCATCATTCTAATGAGATTGGTGAACAGTCTGACCATCATTTTAATCAGATTGTTGACCTGTCTGACCATCATTCTAATCAGATTGTTGAAAGGTGATTGCTGACCATCATTCTAATCAGATTTGTTGACCTGTCTGACCATCATTCTATCAGATTGATTTCTAATCAGATTGTTGACCTGTCTGACCATCATTCTAATCAGATTGTTGACCCGTCTGACCATCATTCTAATCAGATTGTTGACCAGTCTGACCATCATTCTAATCAGATTGTTGACCATCTGACGATCATTCTAATCAGATTGTTGACCTGTCTGACCATCATTCTAATCAGATTGTTGACCAGTCTGACCATCATTCTGATCCAATTGTTGACACCATCATTCTAATCAAATTGTTGACCAGTCTGACCATCATTCTAATCAGATTGTTGACCTGTCTGACCATCATTCTAATCAAATTGTTGACCTGTCTGACCATCATTCTAATCAGATTGTTGACCCGTCTGACCATCATTCTAATCAGATTGTTGACCAGTCTGACCATCATTCTAACCAGATTGTTGACCAGTCTGACCATCATTCAATCAGATTGTTGACCTGTCTGACCATGGACAGATCAGATTGTTGACCTGTCTACCATCAATCAGATTGTTGACCTGTCTGACCATCATTCTAATCAGATTGTTGACCTGTCTGACCATGGATTCTAGGATCAGATTGTTGACCTACCATGGACAATCAGATTGTTGACCTGTCTGACCATCATTCTAGTCAGATTGTTGACCTGTCTGACCATCATTCTAATCAGATTGTTGACCTTTCTGACCATGGACAATCAGATTGTTGACCTGTCTGACCATCATTCAGATCAGATTGTTGACCTGTCTGACCATCAAATCAGATTGTTGACCTGTCTGACCATCTATCAGATTCCTACCATGGATTCTAATCAGATTGTTGACCTGTCTGACCATCATTCAGATCAGATTGTTGACCCTGTCAATCATTCTAATTTGTTGACCACCATCATTCTAGATCATCGACCTTCTGACCATCATTCAATGAGATTGTTGACCAGTCTGACCATAGTTGACCATCATTGTTGACCAGTCTGACCATCAAGTCAAATTGTTGACCAGTCTGACCATCATTCTAATCAAATTGAAGTCTGACCATTGATTCTGACCATCATTCTATCCAGATTGTGACCAGTCTGACCATTATTCTAACCAGATTGTTGACGTGTCTGACTATCATTCAATCAAATTGTTGACCAACTGACCATCATTCTTATCAAATTGTTGACCTGTCTGACCATCATCAGATCAAATCGTTGACCTGTCTGACCATCATTCTAATCAGATTGTTGAACCTTTGACCATCACTAGATGAGATTGTTGACCAGTCTGACCATCATTCTAATCATTCTGACATCAAATTGATTGTTGACCTATCTGACCATCATTCTAATCAGATTGTTGACCAATCCATCAACAGATCAATTGTTGACAATCCGACCATCATTCAGATCAGAGTGTTGACCAGTCTGACCAGAACAGATCAGAATTGTTGACCACCATTCTAATCAAATTGTCTGACCATCAAGCAGATTGTTGACCAGTCTGACCATCATCAGATTGTTAACCTACCATCAGATTCAATTGTTGACCAGTCTGACCATCATTCTAATCAAATTGTTGACCAGTCTGACCATCATTCAAATTGTTGACCAGTCTGACCATCACAATCAGATTGTTAACCTGTTGACCATCTGACATCATTCTACCCAGATTGTTGACCAGTCTGACCATGATTCTAATTGATTGTTGACCTGTCTGACCATCATTCTAATCAAATTGTTGACCAGTATGACTATCATTCTAAGCAGATTGTTGACGTGTCTGATGACCATGGACAACTCCGGGTCGATGTTAACTCCAAGATTCTTCACACTATATTTGAAAATAGTTATGCGTAGTTACTATCAATGAATGCCCCCCCCCTCCCCCTCCCACCCAAAACAAAATACACTTGGATTACATTTATGACTCGACGTTGCAATGAAAATAGGCCTGATGATCGATATCCTTGAAAAGTGCAAGAGGTCGATACGTTGTTCGAATTCGCAAACATAACAACTCTACTGTGCTGCGTGATAATTTAGTATTACGTAGTGTTATGGCGAAGTGTAAAAATGTTGTTCAAATGTAAAAACAATAATAAATATGATGAACTTGCATCGGCACTAGTTTATATTTCCAGACAGTTGGAGGGGAGTCTGTTATTCGATACGCTCACAGGCAGTGGGTGAGTGTATGTGTGTGTGTTTGTGTGTGTGTGTGTGTGAGCGAGAGAAAGAGAGAGAGAGAGAGAGAGAGAGAGAGAGAGAGAGAGAGAGAGAGAGAGAGAGAGAGAGAGAGAGAGAGAGAGAGAGAGAGACAGACAGACAGACAGAGAGAGACAGAGCAAGGAAGAGACATTTGTCTCTTATTGATTATTTAAGATATATCATCTATGTAATTTGTATCATAATATATTATCTAAGAAATGATCACTTACATTTTGTGTGAAATGTTATGAAATTTAAAATTTCCTTAAATGCCCGTAAGGCCCTTAGAGCTGGATTTTCGCTGATGTCTATAGCATGAAGCGGAAGATATGATAATAATCACCCCTTGGCTAAGTCGCTAGTCTGACGCAGGTTGTTACTCCCATTTGCACCTGGGTAGAGTGAAGGGAAATGCGTTTTTAAGTGTCTTTCCCAATGATCGCAACGTCGGACCAAGCTTTGCTAGGATTCAAACTCGGGACCTCGTCGTGATCCCCAGTGCGGCAGGCTAACCGCTCGGCCAACAACGTCACAATTATGAAATTGTGACTAAAACAAATTTTCAAGGGCGAATAAAGATTATCTTATATATATATATATATATATATATATATATATATATATATATATATATATATATATATATATATATATATATATATATCTATCTATCTATCTATCTATCTATCTATCTATCTATCTATCTATCTATCTATCTATCTATATATATCTATATCTCTCTATATATCTATCTATCTATCTATCTATCTATCTATATATATATATATATATATATATATATATATATATATGTATATTTCTGATGTATCTAGAGTGATACACGAGAACCCAAATAAATATGAAAAGATTTTGTAATTTCCAATAAAACACTTTAGAATCCTATTTCCTCACGTGTTCAGCTAGAGCAATATAATAATTTATTTATTTATAATAATATTTCTTTCTTTCTTTATAAGTTCCATTTCTACCTTCCGGTGTATGGGTTCAGATGTCTGAAATGAGCTTTCTCAGGCTGCCCTGTCCTTGGTATTTTCTGTTTCCCTGTAATGCCTCTCTCATATCTTCTTCTCACTTTCTCCGAGGTCTGCCTTTTGGTCGTTTACCTTGGGTTTTAGCTGTATACTGATTTAGCTATTCTATTGTCATTTATTCTGCTTACATTCCCAAACCATCTCAGTTGATTTATTTTTATCTTAGTTTTTATGCCATCTGCTTTGGTTTGATCTCTTATTGTTGTGTTTTTGATTTTGTATCCTTTAGTTTTCCTTACAACTC
>JAXRKP010002959.1:0-29466 GCA_037039925.1 Doris montereyensis | reverse complement strand
GCTTATTCAAACAATACTTCAGATTGTGATAGAAGCATGAAACTTGGTATATATGTAGTCCATGGGCTAGTGTCGAGGACTACGATATAGTATTAACGAAGTCCTCGGCTAGTGTTTAAAAAAAATGAATAGGTCAAAAACAATATTCAAAATGGCCGCCAAAAATCCAAGATGGCCGCTGTATTTTACACTTTTTAACAAATATCTCAAAGAGCATGAACATTTCGAAATCCATTAAAGAAGGAAAGTTATTTATGAGCATATTTGACACCTGCAAGCAAAATTTTACAAAATTCAATTGATATCCAACAGTGTTATGGTCCCTGAAAAATGGCAATAGTTTCGTGTTTTGACAAAACTATGGAAACTACGTCAAAATTATCAAATGATAAAAGCGGAATTCGATAAAATTCAAAGAATAAAACTTATTGCACATTATGTTGTCATTTTGCATGCGAGGCATCATCTGATTCTATTGATATTTAAACGAGTTCTATCGCTTTTCATGATTTTGCTCATTATAGCAGTTTATTCAAAATCACGTGAAATGTTCGTGCGTTTCCACAATTAATTGTGTGGATAAAAGAGATAATTTTAGGTTCTAATCCGAATAAAATTACATAAAATTAAAATAAAACAGCTCATATATGTCTGGGATTAAAAAATTCAAAATGGCCGCCTAAAATCCAAGATGGACGCCACATTTTATAAAAACGTGTAATTATCTTTAATGAGATAATGTTATGTCCAAATCCTAGCAAAAGGACATACAATAAAAAGAAAACATCTCATATATGGTTGGGAGTAAAAAAAATCAAAATGGTCGCTTAAAATTCAAGATGGCCGTCTTATTTTACACAACAATGTAATTATCTCGAAAAATATTATTTTTATACACATTAAAGAAATAAGTTCAAGTATAATATATTTAACAAATAAATGTCAAATATCACAAAGATTCGTTGAACATCAAAAGAGTTCCCTCACCTCAGAAAGCAGCTTTCTTAAAGAAGTTTCAAAATATAACAAAATGCATTGATGAACTTGAAACCCTTTCACAGAGAATCAGGTGAATCAATCGCTTTGGACACCAAGGTTGTATCAAATTCTCAAATTCTATACAAATTCAAGCAGGCGGGTGAGGAACAATTTCAATCATTCAGGAAGAACTCTGAAAATTCTATGATCCCATTCATAAAAACAAGTTTGTATAAAGTGGATGCAACCACACACAATAAACATAAATCAAGTGAGATTTTAAAGCAAGATCGTGCACTTTTTGCTAGTCTGTTTATCATCTGTCATCTCTAACGAATTTTTCAAACATGAAAATCAACCATACCCACCTGCCCTTAGCAACAACGGAGAATTATACGTTACAAAAAAGCGGACCTAATCAATGCATTTGAAGAACTCGTTGAAACTGAAACAAAACAACCTGAAGCTGATGAACTTTAGTTCATTCATTACGTCCACACGGTCCCATTTGAAGAGTGTGCAAAAACCGATTTTAGTAAAAGATTCGAAAGCTTTGTCCAGACGCACTCTAGAGTTGACGTATTATTTTACCAATACAAGCCAGACAGCTTGAAATCCTATACAAGAATGTCGCGAGTTATGGGGCAGACGATAACACCCCTTGGCAAAATACCAAAGAACTGGGAAACCTTTTTTAAGAAATGAATCCAACAAATCGGAACTATTTGTCTTCCTTGCGAAAAGCTTATATAATATTGAAAATGGGCTTGTTTATGCTACGATGAATATTGAAAACTCTGTCTGCAATAAGATAGCAAGGCCATCCATTCCGTTCTCACAAGGAAGCAGATTCAAGGATATTTGTTCATCTTTACCATGCAATTGAACATGATTGTGTGACAACAGCTTGTGTTCTATCAAATGATTCAGACATCATTGTGATTGCCCTGTCTTGTTTTCATCAATTGAGACTTCAGGGACTGAGACTATCGGGTATCATTCCGGAAATGGTGAAAATAGAAGGTAGTTTTCCCATTCATGATTGGCTACAAATATTGGTTTAGAAAATGTAAAGGGCTTTCATTTTCATGCAACCAGTGGATGTGACTCTGTATACCAACTTTAGAGGTAAAGGAAAAAATCATTTTTGCAAACATGGAATTCATTTCCAGATATAACAGAAACATTTATCAAACTTAGCAGCTTTCCAACCAGTGTTGACGTTGATGATATCAGAAAATAGAAAGGTTTGTTGCTCTGTTATACGACAAATCATCTTCACAGATGTTGTCAATCAATGGTGTCCGGAAAGAGCTTTCATGCACAAAAAGTGTCCAATTCGATTATTTACCTCCAACAAGTGAAGCTTTGAACACATTTACAGAGCAGCATGCCAGGAAGATCATCTGGGGACAAAGCCTTGAACAGAACGCTAAGCTACCTCTCAGAGGCTTGGGGCTGGGATAAAACAATGGGAGAGAAGTTGGACTATACACTGGACAAATCTAAGTCAATTTCAGATGTGTGCAAAGAACTTTGTAAGAATTCTTGCAAGATAATTGCAGTGGGAGAGGTGCTCTTGTAACAAATTAAACCTTCAATGTACTTCCTATGTGTGGCTATCCCTGCCTCCCATGATTTGAGTTAGCTAATTACTATGCAAGGAAGAATATTTGGTTATGTGAAATGTATACTGATTTCTTTATATCATGAGCAAAATTATGACAAGAAGTGATATAACTCGTTTTGAATATCCTTATAACGAGACGATATTTCGTGTACCAAAATAAAAATACAATGCGCAACAACTTTTATTCTTAGAAACTTATCGAATTCTGCTTTTGTCATTAGATAATGTTTGTGGTATTTTCCATAGTTTTGCCAAAACTTAAAATTCTACCATATTTCAGGGGCAATAACTCTGTCGAATATGGAAATTGTTTTTGGTGAAATATTGCATGCAGATGTCAAAATATGCTCATCAATGCTTTCCTTCTTTGGTGTATATAGAAATATTAATACTTTTGGAGATAACTACAAAAACATTTTAATACAATGACCATTTTGGATTATAGGCGTAAATTTTGCAAGGGCCATAACTCTTTTGGTTTTCCAATTAACCGTTGTGAATTTTGACAAACATGTGTTACAAGTAATGTTCTTTAATTTCTCTTCTTTCATATTTATAGAAATGCCAATAGTTTTTAGAGATAATTTACCTTTTTTTTTTGTAAATATGACGGCCATCTTGAATTTTAGGCGGCCATTTTGATATTGTTTTCCCCAGACATATATGAGCTGTTTTCTTTTTATGTATTTCCTTTTGCTAGGATTTGGACATAACATTATCTCTTTAATCCACACAATCAATTGTGGAAACGCACGAACATTTTACATGATTTTGCAATAAACTGCTTTTATAGGCAAAATCATGAAAAGTATAACTCGTTAAAATATCATTTTAATTTATAATGAAACAATATTTCGCATGCAAAGTATTAATGTAATGTGCAACAACATCATTTTAATGGTATGGAATTCTACTTTTATCATTTGATAATTTTGAGGTATTTTCCTAGTTTTGCAAAAACATGGAAATCATTGCTATATTTCGGGGCGAGAACTCTGTCAAATGCAACTCTTTTGTGACAAATGCAAAAATGTCAATTATGATCACCAATAATTTTTCTTCTTTAATGTATATAGAAATATTGGTGTTTAATAATGCTTTTTGAGATAATTTAAAAATATGTTTTGATTTTTTGCCATTCCCAGACATATATGAGCTGGGTTTTTATTATCGTATTTCATTTTATTCGGATTAGAATAAATTATCTCTTTTATCCACACAATCAATTGTGGAAACGCATGAACATTTCACGTGATTTTGAATAAACTGCTACAATGAGCAAAATCATGAAAAGCAACAGAACTCGTTCAAATATTATTAGAATTAAATGATACATCGCATGCAAAATGACAACATAATGTGCAATAACTTTTATTCTTTGAACGTTATCGAATACTGCTTTTATCATTTGATATTTTTTTGACGTATTTTCAAGTTTTGTCCAAAACACGAAATTATTGCCATTTTCAGGGACCATAACTCTGTTGGATATCAATGGAATTTTGTGAAATTTTGCATGCAGGTGTCAAATATGCTCATAAATAACTTTCCTTCTTTAATGGATATCGAAATGTTCATGCTCTTTGAGATTATTTGTTAAATTGTGTAAAATACGGCGGCCATCTTGGGTTTTTGGCAGCCATTTTGATTATTTGTTTGGCCCATTCACTTTTGTTTAACACTAGCCCATGGACTACATATACACCAAGTTTCATGCTTCTATCCTAGTCTGAAGTATTGGCCCATTTTTGCGCACTAAGCAAGCCTACTATTTCATTATTTCTCCTTTGGCGTTCTTAATTTGTTGTATTGGGCATGCATTTGTCTTTCTCATGCTCTTCATTGCTCCCCGACAGCTTTTGATTTCATGAGTAAACTTTCTTGAACTCTATGTCCAAACTCTTGCCACTGCTCCTGTCTTGCTTTCCTAACTTCATCTTATATTTAAATATTTGTGATATTTCTTTTACTCACATAATCTATCCTATCCTCTGGTCTCTTTGTTTGCAAGTATTTCTTCCAGCATCCTTCTTTCCTTTGATCTTAGTCTTGACATTCTCATTCCACCATGCTGTTCTTTTCCTATCTCCTTTAATTTGTTCCTACCACTGAAGAATGGTTCTTTATATATTTGTCCCTTTTCTTATATTGTGCTTTCCTTCAAATCCATCTGCCTTTCACTGATAGATCTTTTTCTGGTTGGTATATCTGTTTTACTATTGGTTTATTTAGTTCTTCTATTTTGAGTTTAGTAGCTTTCTTCTTTTTCTTTTCTGTTTGTTTTTCTTCAGTTAATAATCTCTTTTGGCTGTCGCTAGGTGATGATCATAAATATTTCTGCTCCTCTGTTTACTCTTTTTATCCATTTCTTTTGTCAAAACAAGGGAGCTGTCTCTATTATGTAGTCTATGATTGACTTTTCACATCTGTCTTCATTTATCTTGTATATTTGAGGATATCTTTATGAGGAAAAATGTGCCACAGTCCGTGTTCTTTTCCAGGTCATCTTTGAGAAGTTCAAGCCGGGTATATCATTGTATATTTATTAGAATCCGTTTGGTTTTGGATAAGCAGAGGATTATTGGCCTCTTCCCTAGATAGATGGTGCCAGGGCATAATCACCTTGAGGCCCCTACCGTGCCTTGTTAGCTTTTCTGTCAGGTTAACTCCCTTAGCTGGTTGCTCAAAACCAGCCCACAAGGCAACATTTGCTATTTCTGTCAGTTAACTCCCTTGGCCTTTGGTCAGCCAAGACGGCCTGCAAGGTAGCAGGAGACTCGTGGAGGGGCAGGACCGCCTAATCCCAAATACAAGTGCTTACCTGTCCCACTGCGAGGCTTCATTCTCCTTGGCATTATAATAAAACTTTAAACTTTTTTCCTCTCTTTTAAAACCTTCCCAAGACTAGACATTGAATCATGCTTTTAAAAGCCAACTTAAAATTACCTCATTGCTGGAGAATTTCCAAAAACTCCGATGCCAGGAAAGCATGACTCTCATTATGTCTGAGATTGAGGTCTTTTAGGCTATCTAATTGCTTATATTTCAAACACTCTTGTGTTTCTATATGCAGTAAATAAAAACATCTGAGCTGTCATTGTGCATCATTATAATCTGAAAAGATAAATAACAATACAAAACAATATTTAATTTTCTGTGCTGTATCACTTGCACAGACAAGATCTGGAAGATTAGAATTTCACATTATGTTCAGCCATAACTCATCAAAAGTGATCGAAATGGTAAACCCCAACAAGGAAGAAAAGCACAAATAAATGACATTCCGGGTGTAACTGTAAGTCTTCATCCGACAACAAAATGAGGAATGTCTTCACACTTTCTGAGCCTCACATTTGCATTTGCAACTCACATGAAACTATGGACTATGGTGTCAGAAGGAAAAACAGAAAGGATGGAGAAAAAACGGGGCAAGTGGAGAGGAAAAATCAGGGAAGACAGTGACAATAACTATGTGGTTAGAAAAGGGAAAATAAGAAGAGGAGGGGGGGGGGGGGGCAAGGAGTGAAGAGGAAAGCGGAAAAAGATTGAAAACTTAATTTTGATTACGAATGTCCATCCAGATGGATCAGTATCAAATTGTTTGAATTTGAGACATGCTTGTAATTTGCTTACTGCACATCTTAAGTTGTTTCACTTCATTCTTATTAAGTTCTAACATCTCTTCTTTTACCTTGCTTTAACGTACATATTTACCTTCCTTTCAGATTTTCCCTCTCAGTTCTTCTCTTTCTTGTCAACTCCAAGTCTCATCTTTTCTTCCCTTCTCCATTCCAATAAACACACCCCCTCTCTCTCTCTCTCTCTCTCTCTCTCTCTCTCTCTCTCTCTCTCTCTCTCTCTCTCCTCTGTCTTATATATATGTACACCTGCATATAGCATGAATTATGAATGCACTATAGAAATTTCTGAATATGTGAATGTGCTAACTGCTATAGAAATGCTATATTTTACTCATTATTCTCATTATAATTATAATTCCTATTATGGTCTCTTTTTCTCTTCCTTTGACTTCTCCACTTCTCCTATCCTCCTCCCCGTATTTCTCCTTTTCCTTTTAACTCTTTCTTATTCAGACCAACAGGAGCAAGTGAAAATGAATATTAATAGTAGGAGCAACACAGAAACAACAAAGAAAACATGGAAGAATGGAAAGAAAACAAAGAGCATGCACCAAGTAAGGCACAGTCTCTAAAAAAAAAACCTCAGATAGAGATCTAGATGTAGACAGACCTAGAATTTAATAAATTGTATAGGTAGAGATGAAGAGACAACTTCTCCAAATGGAGACAGATTACCAGACTTTAGCCTGAAGTATTACATAGAAAATAGCCAGCACCTGTCACTACTGTCAGGATCTGTCAGTGTCATGGTGAGGTAAATATAATATATATAAATATTGAAACCTATAATTGAAACCCGGAAGCCAGGTAAGTCGGGAAGAAATCTCAGGATTATCATCGCCATTGCCCCCATATTAATTTATTCCAACACACTCGTTTTACTGTCCAACAAAGATCGGCAGTGAAGAGAGTATCAGTGTGACATCTCTGATGAATGCATCTTTGTTCTGATAAGCTGGTCCTTTGGTCTGTGGTAACTTGTTTGTTTAATCTTAACATTTGCCCCTCACATAAGAGC
This sequence comes from Doris montereyensis, assembly GCA_037039925.1. Classification (NCBI taxonomy): domain Eukaryota; kingdom Metazoa; phylum Mollusca; class Gastropoda; order Nudibranchia; family Dorididae; genus Doris; species Doris montereyensis. The sequence continues at coordinate 22,199 of JAXRKP010002959.1, read as the reverse complement.
TTAGGTACCTGCTGATGGTGAGCCAAATCCCTAGGTTCCTGAGCCAGCATCAAGCTCTTTGTTGATGTTGATGCCAGACACCATAATCTGAACACTCGATCCACATCCTCACATGGCGCTAGAAAACCGGTCAATGCCGTTGGAAGATCTTAGTCTTAACCAGATCAAAGGCACTGCCACAATCAATGCAACTAGACGCATGTTTTCATTGATACAGGACTGATGATGGTCTGGATTTAAACTGAATCAGGCCTTATTGTTTGATGCAATGCAATGCCTTCTTGGTGTTGTGATCAGCAGAACAAAAGGAGGCGAGTAAAATCTCAAACTGTACACTCCTTTTGTTCTTCTAAACTTTCTAATCCAACACTTTCTCCTCCTTTTTGTTTGAAGGCCGTGTCTTGTTGTCTCCCGGGAATCTGCCTTTAGGTGGGGATCACTGCAAGACCTCGGCACTCCTGAAAAGGAGGGAGGTCTGAAATGATTTTTTTTGCTTTTGAAGGTAAGGTTTTGATTTTAGTATATATATATATATGAGTAATTATCAAAATATATTCATTCTATATCATTGAACAGTTTGTAGCGTCCCTGGTTGTCAAGGAAACCAGCCGCCATCTTGGATTTCTCTCACTTAGTTATGAATAAAATCACTCAAAATTTGTACAGATCGTTTTTTCGATTCAATATATCTAAAGCATGACGTCGATTTTTTAGACAGTTTGAATAGTTTCTTTTTATAAATTAAAATGTTTTATATTTGTTTTTGTAATAAAAAATACAATAAACGATATATATATATCGTTTATAAACGTAAAAATATCGTTTATATAAAAAATTAATATTTTCTCAAAATTTTCTCAAATTGCCTGATGCCGGTTTTTAAAAACCGATATCATTCTATAATAGCATTGCCGAAAGGACATATTGTCGAAATATCATACAAATCGGTCTGTAAATGACGGAGGAGGTTAAATTTTAATGTGAAAAAACTACATTTCGAGAAAAATACAAGTAAAAAATGAAAAAGAAAATAACATAAAGCAAACGATTCAGACGATTACTCCTTGTAACAGCCCTTTTCTCTTTCGACGGTCTCTGGCATTGCTACTAATGTAAAGTTGTAAACCTAGGTTTAAATGTGCATTGCTGTGAAAACAGACGGCAAAATGACCCCCCCCCGTCTATTCTATACTTGTGCGCGTGTTTACATAGCCAGATGCTGGCCTTCACGTCTTGCCACTTATGTCACAGAGAGCTCGGCCTACCACGTGCCGTATTCTCGAAAGCCCAGCTTAAGACTGTGCTGCCGCCACATTGGCGATTAGCCGTCGCTAGAGGTTTTCAGGTTTCTCAGTGTTAGTGTAATCTTCTCAGTGTTAAATTTTGTCAAAATTTTGACTTTTTACCCACCCTCATTTAAAAGTATTATTTTTATTTTAATATACGTCATATGGACATTTTTTACCATAAGCTTGTGAAGATTAATGATCGATCTACCCGAATATATACAAAGAACAGAAAGCCAACATTTGGTCCCAAACTCGCCAATCAAAGTGCCCCCATTAAGAATGGATGCTCCACTTGTTTGTTTACATTTGTATTCTGGAAGTGAATGCAAGTGAAGGGTTGGTCAGGTTCTTTAAATTTATTATGCCAAATAATATTACTATTAGCTACTTGTATCATACTATTCATACGTATCTTTAATGAGTATCAATTTAGATTCTCACTCTCACTAACCGCCTCAGTTGATTTATGTACATTGTCAGTCAAGTCCAAAGAGATGAGATATTGCACTATTATAGCAATATTTCTTATTATACTCTTATTCAAGGGAGACACATCTGAACTAACTCCCCCCGGGATCCACATAATGAGGGGTAGACCTCCATTAACTCTCCACTTTCTGTCACTGGTTCTCATTGGAAATTTTGGTGGTGGGATTCTCATCTGGCCAACCATTCCTCATGTCAATGGGTCATAGTCATACACATACATTCTTGACCCAACAAGCGCACTGGACGTATTTATCTATATGATTGATATGTACATTGTTTTTTTTTACCCGAGAAGTGCGTTGGACCTACATGTACGTTTTTTGGCTGTGGCCATGGCATCAGTATCGTCGGCTTTGCAAGTCACTTTACACACCTCTGACCGACAACGGGCGTCAAATTTAACACATGATATGTATTGCTGTATTAGGACTGACGTGAGTGACTAAGCTCAATCGAGATTGGAATGTGAACTTTTCACTTGACTGACAGTTGGCTTTTATTGATTAAATAGCCTTGTAATACACTTGACCAACAGAAAGCAATGTAGGCTACTTATTCTAGAAATACCATCTGCAAATAAACCCATTTACATGAACTGCAATGAGATTGGTCCTCTCATTTCAATACTACTTGATTAACAAGTGTTTGTCTGATTGAATGTACAATACTGACCAATGATGAAGCTCTTGTCTTCGAATCGATATAAAAGAAAGCCAGATCACGAACAGTAATTGGCAAATAGGGTTGCAAGATGATGTTTCTGCCTTTTTAGCTTGCTGGGACTGGGAAGCATATTTAAAATTTATCATCAACAAACAATCTTCAATAGCTTCTCTCCTGGGCCAACCTCTCCATATATTTCCATGTATTTTTAAATTTTTGTTATTCTTTGCCCTGTCTTCTTCATCTCTTCCTCCAATTCTCTTTTCCATGTAGCACTCGGCTGACCTCTTGATCTTTTAACCTGTGGTTTCCATGTTAGGTTCTGTCTTGTTAGTGTGTTGGGTCTGTCAGGATGTAAGAATTGGGATAGAAAGAATGTGAAATATGATATGATCGTACAGAGGCGTATTCTCGGCCCTGTGTTGGTAGGATGGAAACTCCCATCTCTGCGTTCCATGATTCGACCTTGACGTCGTGAGATTTATTACTCGTGACGGGGCTTGTACTTGTTAAGATTAGCCGGAAAGCGTATGCCCGAATCAGGATACTAGTACTACTAGTACTAGACTTCCGTAGGGTAGAAAAGTTGTGGTAGATATTGCGAGGGTAACTTTCTCGAAACGTCATCGGAAAGACTCGAACCAAATACTAAATAGGGTAGTGACCATATATGGGAGTAAGACTTCCTGGATGATGAAATTGTGGGGCAACATTGTTAGTATATACCCGTAGTTTCCTCTCAACCTTCACTCATCCTATTCATCTTCGTGAGAGATAGTCCATGCGCGGCTGACATGTCAAAGACGAAGCTAGGGACACGATACATTGTGGAGACAGAGATCTCGATTTAAAAACTATAAAAGGTTATTATTAATATTATTGTTAACACTAAAAAGTGTTGCCGCCTTAAATCCAAAGGTGGAATGAGTGGACCTAAGTTCATCTTGTGTTGATAACCCTATTGGGCGGTAAGGTAACCCCGTACTGGTTGACAGCCCGTCTGTGTGTGTTTTGGAGACTTCACCACTGCTGTGTTTTGTAACCTGTACGACTCCCTGTTGTGTGTGTGTGTGTGTGTGTGTGTGTGTGTGTGTGTGTGTTGGATGACGTGCTGATCTTGTACTTTTTTAGTCATCTACACTGCAGTGAAATCGTTTAAGTTTAAGTTCGTCAGACTGGTGTGGTGTCGATCAAGAACGACCAGTGAACATCAAGAACAAGTTCATTTGTAGACATTTATTATTTATAGTGATTAATGTGTTTTACTTTAATTTCCTTCAGTGATAGTGATAAGATAGGTCTGTGTATTTCATTGGCTGATCCAATTGTTTTACCTTTCGTTTGCATTAGTGATTCGTTGATTTTTGCTTTGTTTTCATAATCATTTATCATTGGATTGATAATTATTAAATGTCTATCGTATTATAATACACAAATTGGACTTGTAACTCCTTCTTGTGAGTTGCATGCTTGTGTGATACTTCGTAACTATATCCTTCAACACTCCTATGTCGGGCAGGAGAATTAGCTTAACCGTGGAGCTAATTACTAATAATACTCACGGCTCGACGGGGTCCTTTCTGAGCCCGTGTCCTATCCACTATAACCCACCTCCATTTCTTTCATTTTAAATCTTTTTCAGCTGATCTTTGTCCTGCTCCTTCCCGTAGATTAGTGTTTGATATAATTTCAGGCTAGAATATTTTGATAATTGTCCTCTGACATCTATTTATGAATGGTTGTATTTGTTGTCTGTTGGGTTGTTTTTGTGGTTCTCCATGTTTCTGAGCCATTGTTAGCACTGATTTGACATTTAAGTTAAATGTCCCTAGTTTGGTTCTTTCCGCTAACTCTTGCTGGACCATGCCTCATCAAGGTTTAAAAATGGTTGTTATGCCTTCTGCATCCTGGTTTTCACTCACATCTTCTTCCACCCCTTGTCAATGTCATCTTCGTTTTTTGTCACCTTTTTCAGTTTTGGTAAGAAAAATTTAGGATTTTTAGCACTGCCTTACTGCCTAGCAATACAGTTGTTGGGATGCGATGCACAAGGGACATACGCTTGTCTTGGTTGGTGGTGGGGGAGGGGGCGGGTTCAGGGTAAGGGGTGATGATAGGTTAGTTAGAATTTAGAAATCATGGGGTCGAATTTGTATTCGTACTTTGGACTATTTTCATTTACAATGCCTACATGTAATCAGATATAGTCGGCTTCCTTTGGTTTTAGTTTTAAGAAGAGATAAATCAGTGTCACAATCGTATCGCGTCTTTGAGTCCGATTACGCTTACATAGTACATGTACTCACTTTAACTTTAAGTACAGATTTCACCAACACTATTTCTTTCAGATTCACAGGGGACAGCAGCCATGCAGGGGAAGCAACACAGAGTACACTCACTTGGCATATCATGGTATACTTGCCATAAACACGGTAGGCCTATCCCCATAGAATTGACTGTATCGATGCTACACCTTTGCTGATTGGCTGAGACTATACCCATTTGGTCTAAGCAAATGCGTGCAATAAAAGGCCCAATCACAGCACATTGCCATGTCGTGTCACAAAGAAGCAGACAACATTTTACACTATTAATACTATATTATAGGCCGACCACCCTGCCACAGCTTCTGACAATGACATCGACCACTGCATCAGTGAATGCATGCACCGCGGCCTTTGTTTTCTAACAGTGGCCTTTTGTATTTGCAGGCACGGCCATTTGTCATTTGTTCATGTTCATTAAAATATAATATCTAATTTTTTTCTTGTAATTTGTTGTTGCTTCGTATCAATTGTTTGCTTTGAAGTTAAATTAAATAAAAAATGTTTATGAATACCAAAAAGACTTGATTTGATTTGATTTTACCCGCATCCACAAATAAGGTGATCTCAGGAGTTTTCATTAATTACTTTGTAAAGCAATACCATACTAACATATTGCAAGTTTACTTTTCTTTTAGGGAAGGGTGATTCATTCCTTATACAGCATCTATGCAGTTATATATATGCCAATTACTGAATTAGATTACCGGTACTTAACTGAGTAAAATGCTTTTCACCAAAGAGATGTCTCATATATATATATATATATATATATATATATATATATATATATATATATATATATATATATATATATATATATATATATATACAGCTCAAAACTTCTCATTCTAACTGCATAGCAAAATGGTAAACTTAAGTCACATCTAATGCTATCTCAAGTTTTACTGTCTCATTGTTTAATATCTCAATTTCCATGTGTCTGTTTCCAAGTCTCGTTCTCTGTGTCTCAGCCTTTTGTCACACAGTCTGATGTGTCAGTCTCAGTTTCACAGTCACCTTGAAATGAGAGAGAGAGAGAGAGAGAGAGAGAGAGGGGGGGGGAGAGAGTGAGAGGGAGAGGGAGAGAAAGAGAGAGAGAGAGAGAGAGAGAGAGAGAGGGGGAGAGAGAGGAGAGAGAGAGAGAGAGAGAGAGAGAGAGAGAGAGAGAGAGAGAGAGAGAGAGAGAGGGAGAGGAAGAGGGAGAGAGGAGAGAGAGAGAGAGAGAGGGAGAGAGAGAGAGGAGAGGAGAGAGAGAGCAACTAGATATTTTCTTTCTTCCTTTACCTACACAAAAAACAAGCAGTAAAAACTGCAGTTGCCATGACTAAAATCAGTATGCTACATTAATTCTCTCTAGAGGCAAGCGACAAGTTGGATCCTGATCCTATGTATGTCCATCTGACCGACAGGGCAAGGAAGGAAAAATATCTCATATGTTGGGGGGAGGGGGGGGTGACAGCCCTTGGTCCGACTTGTGAGGGGGTGACCTTGTGGTCTCCTACATGAGTGGCCATCATCCATGATGGAGGTCACTACACTTTCCTGCCATCAAATATAGCAAGGACGAGTGGCCATTATCTTTGGATGACCCTGCCTAGTGGATTGAAAAGTCTTTATTTATACTCTCTATTTATTCGCTGTTTCTCTCTGATGTGTGGAGCAGATACTACTGGAGAATATGTTCAGTGTTCTGGTAGGGTGTTCCACACTCCCAACTTTCAGGTAGCGATACATGTTGATGGAAACAGTTTGTGCACAGTCTAGAGTCTGAACAGTGTGACCTGGGACTTTTTTTCAAGTTGGTGAGTGGGGTTTTTGGGTAATAGCTGCTATGATTGTCTCCCATTGATTGCAGACAACCGCCTTGATGATTGCCTTCTCTTCCTCGAAGGTCAATGGCAGAGACTCTTCAGGCATACTAAAACCTTCTTTTGCCAGTTCATTTACACGCTCATTCCCATCGATCTCGCAGTAGCTAGGTATCAATCCATTGTAGTTGTGGTTGTATTATGGTGCATTGTGCTGACGGACATAACTGATGAAGAAGTAGTGAAAGATGGCTTTCATCGGTTGAATTTTAGCACTTTAGTACGGATTTGTTGAGATATCAATTTTGTCTGAACATCAGTAGTCTTACAACTCTCAAAATTACATGCACTTCTTCTGCTTTATAGTTTGTATATATCTTGCCTGATGCAATAAACTGGCTTTTTTAATGGGTTTTTTAAATTACATAGATTCTATATCATGTATATGCAAAAATGTCATTTTACTTCTTTTTTTCTCAAGTACACTACAAATATCAAAAGACTTGACGCGCCATTCGATTAAGTATGAACATTCACAAGAATGTGCCAAATAATATGCAAATGGTCGGTAAATGAGGAGAAGTAGAAATGTGGGAAAAACTACATTTCAAGAAAATTGCAAATAAGAAATGAAAAGAAATTAACACAAAACAAGAAGCCAGATGAGTTGCCTTTCGACAATCTCTGTCATTGTTGTTACTATTGTAAAGAAGATTGTAAACCTAGGTTTAAACGTGCACTGTTGTGTGAATACAGACGTCAAAATGACCAGTTTTTCGTGTTTTATTCTTCTATTCTATTGTGCGCGTGTTTACAATACACACCGACAGGCAACGCGTGTCCTCCTCTTATTACGTATTGAACCTTCAGTCAAATCGACATGAGGCTTGTAGACAGCCAAGCATATACCACGTTGCCAGATTTGGGGATTAGCTGCCACATTACACGGGATTTCAGTGCCTTCTCAGTCAGTGTTAGGGTAATTGATATCTAAAGTTTGACTATGTTTACCTACCATCGCCTACAAAATGTTTTGTAACAAAACAAATATACATGAATACATGTACGTCATACGGACATTTTCTGCCATAAACTTGTGGATAAATGATCGTTCTCCCCGAATGCAAAGATCAGAAAATCAATGCTTTGGTCCCAAACTCGTCAATCCAGGTGCAGATCTCTGTCGTGTGTGTGTTTGTGTGTGGCTCTACATCTGATACTAATGGCGAATAGCAATTTCTCGCTCTCAGGTATTTGTCATTAATAATGAATAGTCACTCCATTGAATATTTGAGTATTTTTTAAAAATTAGATCTAGATCCAAGTCTAGTGACAGTCTTGAGTCTAGTGTCTAGATCTATAGTAGGGGGAATTAGAGACACAAAACCCTCGAATTGTGCAAAATGGGAGTGAAAGCATGAAACTTGCACAGTTGATAGAGCATCTCATGGGCTACAATTTGTGATATAGAACCACTCTGTCGCATCTTTATTAGCTGAGTTTTAAGCTTTTAAAGTTTTGATATTTATTTTCTGGTCTGACAAATTTCCACTACCACCGTAAGACTTTTCCCGTGTAGAGTCATAAATCACTGAAACTGAAAGGAAATGTAACAATAGGCCCGGTGAAGTATTAGATCTACGCTGTTTACATTCATTTTCTACGATTTTCTTTTCTTGTACAGAAGCTTCATTGTATTGTTTCCTCTGCCTTGACCTTCCTAAAATAGAGGTGAAAGTACCTTAGAATTTAGATCTGGTAGTCTAGAATGTGATCGAGATTTCAAGATCTAGATAGGAAGTCTAGGTCTAGATTCTATATCAGAGATCTCTATTCTGAATATGATCTAATCTGGATTACGATCTGGCAGAATAATTGATTCTAGATCAAGATCCCAATCTTGAATTAAAGCTATCTAGAATCTAAAATACTGAAAATAAGATAATCCCTAGATCTAGATCTAGATCTAGAATCTAGATCTAATTTAATAATAAATCGCTTTCTTCATCTTCATAGGCAAACACTTTTGTAGGTGGTGCCCCAAAATATCCATGCCTACAGAATCTAGATCTAGACTCTATCTAACACTATCTAGATCTAGATTCTATCAATAATTAAAAGTTTCTTTAGGTTCCAGGCTCTCATGGTGCAGGTTATAGATCTAGATCTAGATCTAGATTTAGATCGAGATTGGGAACCCCTGATTTCAAAATGTCCATATCATGGCTTGCATACACAACACTAGTCACATGTTTACAATATCGTGACAACAGTGTCCTTGGGCCTATTTATTCCAAGATCTGGTATTTGAGGACTGGGATCTATTTGATATGTCATCTTCAGTTGCATACTCCTGGAAGAAAATATTCCTTATTATAATCAATCCATTTGTCAATGTTATAGATGACAGGGTGTTGACAATATCGAATCTGTGCAACTGATTGTTCGTTAAAACTCGAAACGATAAAATGAATGGATTGAGTGTACGATTTCTTGCTTAAAAGCAATGCAAAATAACTCAATCTTCAATGACTTAAATCCAATTCCGTGGTTGAGCCAAGGAACAAAAAGTGAGTCAAGTAGCAACAATGCTAGCACACAAAGCACCGTCAGATAGCAGACATATGTGTAAAACGAGTACTTTGTGTGCCCTTTAGATTACACAATACACATGCATGGAGTCCCAGTCCACCAGTGCAGGGAGCAAAGAAGTGCTGCATAACAGAGAAACTGCTATATTCTTATTGATCAAAAACTATGTATTACTGAATTTCAGTTATGACGAAAGAAATAAGGTCAAAGGTTTGTGGGAAGTGCAACAGCAAACTACAGTGAAGGATACGGATATGTTAGCACTTCTCTCCAGACGGAGATCTCTCTTCTCTCTCCGGCCATTGTCATAGAATTTGCCATGTTTCAACTTGCGTAAAAAAATCAAAGAATATGTGAGTCCGATGAGGCCATGAAGCCAGAATCAAGTCTAGCCTTTGCGGAAGTGGGCCTTGGAAATGGAATTAAATAGCACAGTGTCACAAGTGACTCCAGATGTTGTAAGGAGATACAAACCCGGGTGAGAGAGAAGAATAGGATAAAAGCAGGGATATGTACAGACAGACAGATTTAAAAATAGACAGAGAGGGTCATGCCAAATCTGGAAACATATTTCAACAGTCGGGAAACAACTTATGGCATTTAATTCAAATATTGCAGCCTTGTTAGTCAAAAACGAATGTGAAAAGAGAATGAGGATGATGCAGTGTCATTGGGAGAGAGCTAAAGTCATACGTGGGAAGATTTGAGGAAGCATACTATACCAGAAAGACTATTTGATCTCTCTCTCAAGAAAGTCTGTCTCTGTCACTTTTGGCTCTTATCAAAATGATTTTAGTTGGATCATCAACAGTAGAAGGTCTCAACTCTGTCCTCTCTGTCTCTCTATCAATCTCTCAACTCATTGTGTCCAATATGTTACATCGAAAAAAGGAACAATGAACGTTATTAGTCTCGATGGAAACTCTAAGACTCTACAAAGGTGGATGCTCCCAACTCCTCATTTTTCCACTTGTTCTTTCATTTTGTCTGTCTAATATGACAGATTTTCTCTGTCTACTTGTCTGTTTGTCCGTCTGTCTATCTGTGTGTAAGGAAAAGATATTCTCTAAAGATGTGAGAAGTTGGCTACTGTCTATGTCTCTCTCTGTGTCTCTCCGTTCTGTCTGTCTCTCTCTGTCATCTCTATTGTGAATTAGAAACAGGAGAAGTAGCTGATATTGACGTCGTAGAAAACATTCGCAGCCTGGAGGACAAAGAGAAACGGTTGTACAGTGAATTTATTGGAAAGGAGATTGAATGAAAAAACCAAGAAGGTCACCGATCCAATGACGCTGAACAAACTTATTGACTCTTGTCATCTGGGGAACATGCAAAACAAGAACACGTCCAAAAACAAAATGTAAGAATTGAAAGAGCGTATTCTAATTTTAAATTTCTCAAAATTATATTCATTTCAATAGGACACGAGGAAGGCGCATTTTTGCTGTACCAGCCCCATTTGAAAATCGGATGTCTCCGTCGTGACAACAAGTTAGAACGAACCACTGTCATCGTTGGTATAATGGCGTCTGCTCGACCGGAAATGTGCATCATATTTGGGGAGGGGCAGTTCCACGGTACATTAAAACAGTCCAAAGCTAATTTTTTATGACAAATTTTCAATCTTTAGCTATCAATATCTTCCTGAAAAGGGTTGTGTCATTTTCTTATTTCAAACGACGAATTTAGCAATTTTGTGTCTCGGTCTGTGGTGTGTGTAAAATAAAATGTAGATCTTGGTGTTGAATTACGCAAGAAAAACCCCAGTCAGGAGTACGAAGAGTTACCACTATAATGTAACTTAGAGAAAGAGATTGGAAAGAATTTCTAAGAAATGATAATAAATAGTTCCTTGTTTAAACTGCTGGCAAATGTAATAGTAAAAAATGTCAGCTCTGAAGATAAACAATTTTTTGCAACCAGTGGACCTCATGTCCTAAGCAATGAGCAGCCAAGGATCTGAGGCCATTTCCCTAACTCATTTGAAGAAGCTGACAGCAGAATAATATTACACACTACAGATGCAGCAAGACATGGTCACCTCAGCATCACTATAAGGTCAGTTGATACGGATGTTATAGTGTGACAGACTTTCTTCTCTCAATTACGTTCAACATATGTGGGTTGCTTATGTAACAGGGAGTAATTTCAGTTCATTCCCATTCAGACAATTGCTCGGACGGTAGGTCCAGAGGAGGCAGGGCACTTTTATTTTCATGACAGACCGGTTGCGATACTGTTTCGGCAGACCAACATGGAGAGAGGGAGAGAGAGAGAGATGGGCGTCATGGACTGCATTGCCACATGACAGAGAGCGACATTTGCCTCATTGTCTTCTCTCTCCAAGCATCATTACAGATGATAATGTGCATATGCTCAGTGCTACATTTATATGATACAAAACCTGCAATTGCACTCGTGCCAATGATGCAGAAAGATTCTTTTTTGTCGTAAGGGGGACGAGAATAGAAAGAATACCCCCCCTCTGGATATTGCTGGCAAAACGAACAGACAGCCTACAGGCTGGAACATCTGGTATTCCTCTTTACAAAGGATGTTTACCACCTTCTCATCTGGACTGGGGTTGGAAAATGGATGGATTGTCATAAAAATGTGTGGACAGCCCCTCCACAAATACAAATTCTGTCAAGAACTAACTAGATGCTTCATACAAACGTAACCGTTTCAAAATACAGTCGTTGTTTTGATTACCATGTACAGACATGTGTAGATGTGGAGGATGGCATGAAATGACTTTCATATATTTTAGGATTTGAGAAATGAAAATGACGTACGTTTTTTAGAAATTAAAAAGAGGGAGAGAGAGAGAGAGAGAGAGAGAGAGAGAGAAGAGAGAGAGAGAGAGAGAGAGAGAGAGAGAGAGAGAGAGAGAGACAGGGCATAGAGACAGAGACAGAAAGAATTTTATTTACCATGGAAATACCTGTTGAGGGTTAGAGAGACATATCCAACTACCTCTAAACAGTTGCCAATTCCAATCAAAGTAGTCGGTTGTTGTTGCTGTGTTTTTTGTTTTGTTTTGTATTTAGCTTGTTTTATTGTTGTTTTAAAGATAATTCATTTTCATTCATCGTGAATATTGGACAAGAAAATGACCCATTTTCATCTTTATTGTATAAAATCCGGGTCATTCCTAAAATCAACAAAAAGATCAATTTTACATTTGTCCTGTTTCCTTTCAAATTCAAACCATCATTTTTGATATAAATGTAAATATGAATAAAATTATGGAAATTTAGACAAAACTATCACTCTCATTGGCCCTGAAGATGATAAAATTTGGATTAGAACTAATCTAGATCTATACAGAAAGAAAGCATTGATTGTGTGTAGTGAGTAGTGGACTTATGACTCTATATGAGTATGTCTTCCTGCTAACATCGACACCTATTACTACTAAAACCATTATTGCTATCTAGATCAGAATCATTATATTCTATTAGATAATTTCATATTATCTAAGTGATCTAATATGAAAGCTATCATATATTACATGTTTTCTGTAGTTTTTAGCCTTTCCATTAGATCTAGGTCTAGATCTTATCTAGATCTAGATCTAGATCTAGTTAGATTTAAATCTGTGTATAATAAAGTGGGTCAAGTGACTAGATCTATTCTATTGACTTATTAATGACAAATACATTAGAGCGAAGAAAAAATGTATTCATCACTAGTATTAGATGTATTGTCAATCACGGATGATGAATCGAGTAGTTTTTGGTGCTCGTTGGTGCTGTTCTCGCAGTAAGTTGAGTAAGTGTGTTTTCATTGTTTCTCAGTGTCATTAGTCATTCATTAATTTGATTGCTGAACCTGACCACTTCACCTGTAAAAATGTCTGTCCAACCTTGCTGTAGGTTCAACTTTTGACTCTTTATCAGAATTTCTTAAATAAAGCAACTGGAGAAAGAACAAAACGAAGGAGAGAACCACATGTAAGATTGAGATAAAGAGGACTAGACAGGCAAGAGAGATAAAAAGAGAGAGATACACATACATAGACACATTGAAGATAGAGGACACAGAGACCAAGAAGATAGATGAAGAGACACAACAAGACTGAGTGAGAGAGGGGAAAAGATCTAGATCTGGAGATAAAAATCACGCACTCCACAACTAGATTCATCTAAATCATATCTCATGTTGAATTGTTCCCGGAGAAAAATAATGAAAATGTCAAAAATAACAACAAGATAGTATCATTAGATATTTTAATTTATAAATTAGTCATTACAAAAATACTCTATTCCTAATTTAACTGGGATCATGCTGAGGGCCATCACTTATTCATACATGTATTATCATTAATGATAGATAGTGCTAGGTCCATTCATTATTAATCGCGAACTGAATGGTGACGAGCTTTCCACTTTAAGCATAATTACTTAGTAGGCAATTTGAGCCGGAGCAGTGGACGGTAAGCATGTACTTGAGTAAATGATCCCGCCACTCGACGGTCTTCTGCTGCCTTGCGAGCAGGTCTTGGTTGACTAAAGGCTAAGGGAGTTAACCCTGAAAAAAACAACTTGCTGCCTTGCAGGCGGTCTTGACTGACCAAAGGCTAAAGGGGTTAGCCTGACAGAAAATAACAGCCTGCTGCCTTGCAGGCTGGTCTTGAATGGCTAAGGGCGTTAACCCTGACAGAAAATAACAAGGCCGGTGAGTCTCAAGGTGGTATTCAAATACCTGAGAATTTGATCTGCTAATCCTGCTTCCAAAACAACCTGATTCAAAGTAATATATACAGTGATATACCTTGAACTTTAAGAAGCGACTCTGGAAAAAAGGGACAGTGATTTTGGAATTTATGGAAAGGAGTTAGAATTAGTTTGAAGAAATGGAAAAATTTCAAAGTAGACATTTTGGCTATTACAGAAACAAAGAAAAGGACAAAGCTTAGGAATAGAAAATGTGGACCAAATCGTACTTTAATCTTCTCAGGAGTAGATGTCAAAAGATAGAGCTTGAGCTTGGAGTAGGCCTCCTAATGCATAAAAGGCAAAATTGCTACTAGAAAGTTGGAAATTTGTGGCCCAGCTATCAAGGAAAGAGAAATCAAATTATTAATGGCTAAATGGACCAAGCGAAGATGCCACCAAAGAAGAAAAAGATATCTTTAAAATAATTTACAAATAGCTGCAGAGAATCTCAAACTCAACAGGAATTAAAGGTTTTTAGGAGATTTAAGCAGCTGAAATGGCAACAGTGTAGAAACATTAGGAGGGTAATAGGTAAATAAGGAAGACAACAACTTCTCCAAATGTCTGGACAGACTAATGATTTTGCCTAAAGAATAACATGAAAATAGCTAACAAATATTTTCTCATAAAGATATCCACAAAATATACAAGATTAAATGAAGACAGAAGTGAAAAGTCAATCATAGAACTACATAATAATTTAACAGTTCTCTATTTTACAGTACAATGGATGCTAGAGTAAGCAGAGGAGCTGAAATATTTAGTGATCATCACCTAGTGATAATTCAAATAGAGATTATTAACTGAAGAAAACAAACAGAAAAGGAAAGAAAAGCTACTAAACTCCAAAATAGAAGAACTAAATAAACCAATAGTAAAACAGATATACCAATCCAGGATAAAAGATCTATCAGTGAAAAGGCAGATGGATCTGAAGGAAAGCTAATAGAAGAAAATTAGCAAATATATGAAACACTCTAAGTTGTAACTGAAGAGGTCTGTGGTAGAAACAAATTAAAGGAGATAGGAAAAGAACAGCATGGTGGAATGAGAATGTCAGACTAAAATCAAAGAAAAGAAGGATGCCTGGAATAAATAATTGCAAACAAAGAGACCCAGAGGATAGGATGAATTACGTTGAGTAAGAACTATCGCCATAGAGGAAGTTAGGAAAGTAAAACAGGAACAGTGGGAAGAGTTTGGACAAAGAGTTCAAAAGCTATCAAGGAAATCAAAAGCTGTTCTGGGGGAGCAATGAAAAAGAGCATGAAGAAGACAAAAGCATGCCCCAATACGACAAATTAAGAACACCAAAGGAGAGATAATGAAATCAGACAGTGAAATCATGGAAACATGGAGAAAGTATTTTCAGCAATTACATAATACCTCCCAGAACATATGAAACAGAATTACAGATCAATTATTAAGAGTAACAAGTAATCGACATAAGACAGCTGAAGATGTAGATATCTCAATGGAAGAACTTCAAACAACTATGAAAAAGTGAAATTAGGAAAGGCCCAGGGAGTAGATCAAAGGTTTATCCAGAAATGATTAAAAACTAGGGGAGAGACAGACAAACTACTACATGCAATATGTCAACAAGCATGGAAGTCCAAACAGGTGGAGACAACTGGAAAAGAGATAATGTGTGCAATACACAAGAAAGGATCAACTATGGAATGCTCAAACTATAGAGGGATATCACTACGTAGCGTATAAAGAAAAGTGTATGCCAGGATTCTGGAAAAAGAGTAGAGGATCAGATTGAAGAACACCAGAGTGGTTTAGACCAGGAGAAGTGTACAAGATCCATATTTACAAATGATAAAAATAATGAAAAATTCCTTGAGAGAAAAATTGACTTACCTTTGTTTTATTGATTTAGAAAAGGCATTTGACACTGTGAGTAGGGATGAACTATGGCTAACGTAGAGCAAAATTTAATAAAGAAACCGTTAAAGTTTTAACAATAAACCAACATGTGCAGTGAAATGAAACTGGAAATGTATCTGCAGAATTTGATGTAGATATAGGGTAAGACAGGGTTGTATGTTAAGTCTCTTTTGTTTATCACATTTATGGATTCAGTGTGAGCATTCTCAAAAATGAAGAAAATTAATGTAGGTATGTAGCTCAAACCAGTAAATGTATCAATGCTTTCATTTGCTGATGGACTTAGTTCTGTATGGAAAATCGAAAAGACCTCCAGTCAAATATCAACATAATGAATAATGAATAAAATAAAGAAGGAATAGCGTAAATGCAAAAGAAAACCAAAACAATGCTAGTAACTGGAAGCTAAAAACACAAAACCTTAAATTAGGCAGGGAGATTTTAGAACAAGTTCAAGCTACAATTACTAGGAATAGGAGTAATGATTAACTCAGAGGAACTCTAAGAGAAGAAATCAGCCAAAGAATCCAAAGCAAGTGCAATATATAACCATCTAGGTAAGCAAGAATTGTCCAACAAAAACCAAAATAGCAATATACAACACAGTTTATTGTACTACTCTCCTTTATGGCAGTGAAACCTGGACCTTAGACAGTAAGGAATACAGTAGAGCACAGGCAGCGAAATGAAATATCTAAGAAGAGTAGTAGGGGAAATCTAGAACAAAAAATCAGAAACATAACAACTAGATAAAAATGAATCAACTGAGATGGTTTGGACATGTTAACATAATGAATGACAATAGAATAGCAAAAATCAGTATACAGTGCTAAACCTCAGGTAAAAGACCAAAGGCAGACATCGGAGAAAGTGGGAAGAAGATATAAAGAGGCATTTATGTAAAAGAAATTTAACTTTCATGGAAGGTAACAGAAAATGTCTAGGATAGGACAGCCTGGGAGGTCATTTCGGGCATCCCAAACCCCATGTTACCGAAAGGTGAGCGCTCATAAAAGAAGGAAAGAAAGGCCATTTGAAAAAAATGAAAGTCCAGCAATCCCTTTTTTTATTTGTACCACTGAAAAAATCTCAATAAAACAAACAAATGATACCAAAATTATGTGTCTACAACAATTCTTTACAATTTCATGACCAATTGAATATCGGCTAAAGAGACAATTTTTTATCACAGAGGAATTTCGTGATGGAAACTTCATAAATTTCTACGTACCTCAAATTCTATTTGACGATTTCAATAAAATAAACAACAATTTTTTCGTCTTTTGCTGCCAATAACAGCAGCTTACACACTTGTCTATAAGGTGGAATATCTTTACTTGAATTTTAAATGATGATCTTTCAAATAATTTTTTTTTTATCAAATTATATTTCAGGAACTGACCTCTGTACGACAATACCTTTATCTTATCATCTTTGTGTTATGATCTTATTATATGTATTGACATTGTCAGGATGTGAAAATTGGGATAGAAAGAAGGTGAAATATGATACGATCGTACAGAGGCGTATTCTCTACGTTCCATGATTCGGCCTTGACGTAGTGAGATTTATTACCTGTGACGGGGCTTGTACTTGTTAAGATTAGCCGGAAAGTGTATATACACGAATAAGGATACGAGAGTTCCGTAGCATAGAAAAGTTGCGGTAGATGTTGCGAGGGTAACTTTCTCGAAACGTCATCGGAAAGACTCAAACCAAATAGGGTAGTGACCACATATGGGAATAAGACTTCCTGGATGATGAAATTGTGGGGCAACATTATTAGTATAAATACTCGTAGTTTCCTCTCAATCTTCACTCATCCTATTCACCTTCGTGAGAGGTAGTCCATGCGTGGCTGGCATGTCAAAGACGAAGTTAGGGAAACGATCCTAGATTGTTGGGACAGAGATCTCGACCGTAAAACTATAAGTTTCATTAACACTAAAAAGTGTTGCCGCCTTAATTCCAAAGGTGGATCGAGCGGACCTAAGTTCATTTCATGTTGATAGCCCTATTGGAGTAAATTATTATGTATATTACTTCGCTATCATAAGGAACCTTGATAGAACAGATAGTGAATCATTTTGATTGTACATTGTTATGGTTGCCTCAGTTTGAACGATATGTAATACGTTTATTTAATTGCTTCTTGTATGGAATCTTTAAGTGGTTTTAATTGTGAAGGATTATGTTCCATTCTTATATATTTGTTACTATATTAACTGAGACCATTAACAGGAAGGTGACATAGATAACTATGAATAATAATGAATGGTTACTTATAATATTAGTTGGTATTATATATATCATTAGTATTATAAGGAGATAACTTTTCCCTTATATTATATTTTATGTATATATATATATGCGATTTGAAGACTATTGACTAATGTTGTTACTGTAATTGTTAGTGTCGAACGTGAGACCATAACTGGTAAGCGTGTGGTTAACTATTTAATTTTGAATTAACCTGATTGTAATTGTTGTTTGAACCTGTACAGCAGTAAGGTAACCCCGTACTGGTTGACAGCCCTGTGTGTGTATGTGTTTTGGAGACTTCACCACTGTTGTGTTTTTGTACTTGTAGGACTGCCTACTGTGTGTGTGTGTTGGATTACGTGCTGATCTTGTGGTCATCTACACTGAAATCGTTGATATCCTTCAGACTGGTGTGGTGTTGATCAAGAATGACCAGCGAACATCAAGAACAAGTTCATTTGTAGACATTTATAGTGATTAGGCCTCTAAATGTGTTTTACTTTAATTTCCTTTAGTGATAATAGGGTCTGTGTATTTCATTGGTATCAAGGTAAGACTGATCCAATTGTTTTACCTTTCGTTTGTATTAGTGATTCGTTGTTGCTTTAATTATTGCTTTTTTATAATCATTGATAATTTTATTAAATATCTATCCTTATAATACACAAATTGGACTTGTAACTCTTAATTGCTTGTGAGTTGCATGCTTGTGTGAGATATCCTTCAACACTCTTATGTTCGACAGGGAGAATTAGGTTAACCATGGAGCTAATTACTGCCCAGGCTCGACAGACATTATATTTTACTTAAATGCTTGCTTGCTTTAAAGAACAAAATACACAAATTACACCTCCAACAAGACATTGAGTGATGACACAAAAGGGAAACGGATGATTTGACTGAAAAGATAGAGAAAGTCAGCTGAAACATTCATAGATATTAGGAAACTTAAAAACATCATCATTTTGTCGTATTTGTTTATACATGAACAAGGATTCACAATTGTTTTGAGGCAAGCTCTTACCTGGAAGTTGGTGAACATGAAGATGTCACAGTAATGTTTCATTTTTTTAAA
The DNA here is from genome assembly GCA_037039925.1 of Doris montereyensis. Classification (NCBI taxonomy): domain Eukaryota; kingdom Metazoa; phylum Mollusca; class Gastropoda; order Nudibranchia; family Dorididae; genus Doris; species Doris montereyensis. The sequence goes on along the minus strand of JAXRKP010002959.1, from coordinate 3,077 downwards.
ATCAACACAGGGTAACATACCCATAGTAACGAATAGGAGTGAGCGATGTCCATCCGTCAGCAATGACGAAGAGTACTTAGAGATGAAGCGGATGAAATCTATTCACAATCCCTCCCCTGAACCGGAACCTCCTACAGGATAGGGTATTCATGATATTATGGCTGGATTTCTTCCGTCTGGCCTCTAAATGTAGATAACATTAAGATAGAACTAGAATCTAGATCTAAATCGACACCAACAGCGAGTACAAATTTGACCCACTATATTTTACGTTCATTACGTAGATCAAGATCTTGATTCTAGACTGTCTTTTGAATTCCAGTAATAGATCTAATCTAGATCTAATACAGGGTATTGCACGTTAATTTCATTTAGAATTTTCCAAAATGCGTTTCCGCCAGATGAAACAAATGTGTCGTTTCTCCATCTCCATTCAAACTCCCGTAGGTAGCTGATGAAGTGGTTAAAATGTAGGACCAAACTCCGATAAAAATAATTTAGGACCCTGAACTCCGAGATCGCCCTGTAGGTTAAATTTTAAATATTTTAATTTACTGCCTCACCCTGTGGGGAAATTCACAGCTGACACTGGAAATGGAGCAGATACTTTCCACTTCAGACGACAACATATCAACAAACGTGAAATGATCAAAGAATCACAACTTATATTTCTAGATCTCTAGATCTAGCCAAACCTAATACATTACAACCAACAACATATAAATATTGTCCTCCTGTGCACTCTTCTGTGTCAAATGATTTCAAACGGTAGAGAAGTTTATGTTAGCATCTTCATTTCGCGCTTTCATAATAGTAATAATAATGATAAGAAGAAGAAGAAGAAGAAAGAGAAGAAGAGGAGGAAGAAGAAGAAGAAGAATCATCACCGTCATCATCATCACCATAATAATAATAATAATAATAATAATAATAATAATAATAATAATAATAGTAATAATAAGTCGTCTTTCTTTATCAGTTCCCATTCTACCTTCCAGTGTATGGATTCAGATCTGAGCGTTCATAGTATGGAGGCTTAGGCTTGTAACAGTATCGGATTTGGCCCACCCAACAAAAACTATCTGGCAAATTAATAAACACTTCCGGTTCACTCCATGAAACAACAATAGTGCCTTGTTCCCTTTGTTCCCATGTCCAAAGACAATGTAATGAAACCTTACAAGGTGGCAGCGGTAGAAAAGCGGTAACTTCATCAAATGCATCAGCACTGGTGAAAAATCTATCCTGCAACATTATTTCTACAATACCAGTGATATTCTTAAATCTCAACTCATCGTAAGTTATATCAACGCCTATCAACAGACCAGTCTTCGTTAGCATCCCTTGTGCTAACCAACCAGCTTCTAGATTCTAGACCTAGAATAGGTCTAGATCTAGACTACCTACACCAGTATCAACGTTCCCTCTCAGCTCATCAACATAGATATACCTTTACCAGAGATAAGATTTTGCCAATATAATCTAATAGGGCAGACAAGGCCCCAACAATGGACTGGACATCACACAACGTCCCAGAGTCATTCCGTCTTTTCAAACAGCGAATGGAGCTATACTTTGCCGTCCATCCAAACATCAAACAGGACGGTAGAGTAGCTACCATACTCCTTGCAGCTGGCGAGGAAGGTATCAAACGATTTAACAGCTGGGACCTAACCGAGGAGGAGAGGAAAGACCCAGATATCATCTGGCAAAGATTTGCTGCCCAGATTGAGCCAGCAGACAACTTCAGAATCAACAGACTTCGTCTGGCAGCCCTTTGACAAAAGGGAGACAAGTCACTTGTCAACAGATCGAAACAGATCGCGAACAAATGCAACTTTCAAAAAGAAGAGCTACAACAAAGGTTGATAGCAGTGAAGCAGCAACCCCAATACCCGAATTCCAAAAGGAGCTACTCACTAAACCCATTGAGTTCACACTTGACAAAACCATTCAATTAGGGAAAACATATGAAGCATCGATAGCGCATTTAAACGCTCTCAAATCCATCGACACAGCAACGAACACATCAGTAGACGCAGTGAGAAAGTCTAGACCTCAACACACTAACACTACTAACAGAAACAAACACAAATCATCTTGCAAGAACTGTGGCAGAGATCATGCACACAACAAAGACGCATGCCCTGCATCAAAATCCGTGTGTGGATCATGTGGCAAAATAGGCCACTGGGCAAAACTGTGCTTCACAACCAAATACAGGCACAGATCCCAATCAAGACAATTCCCACCACCAAAAATACAACGGGAAACAAATCCACTCCGTCAATCTTCAAGATGCCTCGAGCGAGAATAGTGACATGATGAATCAACAACTTGAATCATTGTCCTCCTGCGGTATCAACAGTCAACACAAGCGCGATGAAGCCTTTGCAAACATGTACATCAAACTCCAAAACAAACCGGGAACACACAATCTGAAAGTTAAAGTTGACACCGGAGCACAAGCAAACACCCTTCCGCTGAGACTCCTCAACGACATGTACCCTGACAAAATATGTAACAATCGACCTGAGAACAATTTCCTTAAACCAGCAAACACAACTCTCACAGCCTACAACGGTACGAAAATCGACTGCAATGCTCATACGACGGCAAGTCTTGGGACAAGATAGACTTCTTCGTTGTAAATGCACCAGGACATGCCATCCTTGGCCTTCCAACTAGCGAACACTTCAAAATAGTCACCCTGCACTGTACGGTACAAAAGACAACACCGATCAACAGTACAGCAGACCTCAAAACAATGTACCCCAATCAATTTGATCGAATTGGTGAATTCAAAACACAACATACACTAGCTACCGATCTAAACGTACTAGTACCAGCCAGAATCAACCCACCAAGGAAAATCCCAATTGCCTTGAAAGATACCATAAAAATTTGAACTAGACAACATGTGCGAACAAAACATAATACGCAAAATCGAAGAACCAACAGACTGGGTAAATTCACTTACCTATGTGACAAAACAAAACGGCAGCATCCGCATATATGCCTTGATCCGAAACACCTCAACAAAGCGCTCCTTCGACCACATCACAGCACATCAACTG